>JARHVA010004548.1:627500-890000 GCA_037957365.1 Torreya grandis
CTATTATGTAAATTGAGTTTGAGAGTGTAAATCATTATTATTATTTATATTTTGACCATCTAAATATATATAAACTATAAATAATTCTGATCCAATACATGAGAAGGATCCACAATATACATTTTAAGATAGGACACATGGAAAACACTATACAAGAGAGATAGAGTTGGTGGCAAAGTAAGCCTATACATAATAGTGTTTATCAATTTAAAAACCTCAAAGGGTCTTACATATATTGTTGAAAGCTTCATTGATTTACCAAACTTAATCAAGATTTTTTTCATATTAGATCATATAAATACTTTATCCTGAACAACAAACTATCATGTTGTTTTTCCATACTAGTTTTAATTCCTTATATATCATTGGCCATAGCCAACCTTCTCTTGATTATTCTAACTTTAAATTTCATCTCTACAAGAATTAAAGGTCCAAATAATTCTCTATCTTATAAATTTTCTCAATTGATTGGTGTTCTACACCTTCTCCTATATAATACCTCAAATTAAACCATTTTAAATGATGATTGGTATGAGTTATTGTAAGCAAACTCAGCCAATTGAAGGTACTCCTCTTAATTGTATTTCTTATCCACACAATATATTATAAGGATATATTATAAAACATGGTTAACCCTCTCTATTTATAAATGTATTTTTATGTGATATGTAGTACTAAAATTCAACTACATGACTAGAGTTGAATTTGATGTCAACCAAAATAAAAAATTCATTATGGAATCTCAATTAAAAATGATCTTTTCTATAAATCCATGCAAACTATATGCCTTTTTCATGAATCTGAATCCAAGCATGGGTGGATCATTAGTTGAATTACATGGTATGAAGTGAGATAACTTAGTTATTGTTCTCATTTTGGAGTGCACCCTACTTTAAGATGTGAAAAACACACCCTCACTCTAGTTGATACAATGGGAACTTCTCAGAGTGTGGGTGACTCTGTGATGAGGAGAACCCCCAGAGAGGGTTGGTTCCCTTAAGATTTATATATTGAATCTAACTACTACAGACCTTGAATGAAAATGGGAAGAGGAAATTGAAGGGAAATCCTAATTAAAGGGGTGATGCATGTGAATTGTTTGTATCCTCTAGAAGCTATTGAAATTAATGAATGCATATAAACCAATAAAATTCCTATTTTTACTTTAAACATAATATTTTATATGAAGGGTTGAAATGATTTTGGATTACAAAATTTATTTTACCTCATAAAATGACCTATTGAAGGTAAGATAAAAAGTAGTAGGTGAGGAAGGGACCTACCAAAATGAGATATAATCTCACTTACATGTTGATACACAATAAAATACACTCTATTCTTTATCAAAACTCATATGAAAAACAAAATCTTCTTTATTGATGTATGGTCCATATTATAATTTCTTCTTCAAATCTAGGAATCCTCAAAAAATGGCTTGAAAGAGCCAATATATATGTCTATAAACCTAATATAAGACCTAAGTGTCATTTAAAAGGGTTAAGGGGTGTCTTGGTTGACTCAACTCAAGATAACTCCTTTTATAAAGATTAAATAATTGATAAAAAGCTTTAACTCCAAAAACATTTCATTATTTTCAAACTTTGGCATACGATAAAATGTGGTGGGCCCATTTGAGAAGTCAAAAATATCTATCATGCATGATTCTATGCAAAAATCCAAAAGGAAGTCCACTTAAAGTGTTTGGAAGATGAGTTGGAACAAGAGAACATTCCCCTTTGCATGGAGATCAAGGAAGATGTATAATAAGATTTGACAAGCAAACTCAAATTAATTCCATCTTGTATGAATGATGCTACACCAATAATTGGGTGGATAACTCAATCTTGAAGATTTTAAAGTAATTGAAAGATTTTAATAAACAAGATCATCAAGAATAGATGTGACACTTGACAATTAGTCAACTAAAGGTTTGACTAGTTGACTTCAACTAATCTCCTTTGAATGAAAAGGGACATTGAAGGATGGAGATTTAGATTAATAAAACATGAAATAGAATATATGTAGTGTGGAAACCCATTTTTAATTCTTTGTTATCTTGCTTCAATGCCAAATTTCAACTTGAGCAATTGACCAATTAGGCCAACTAGGCCAAATAAACAAAAAGGATACTTGTGCAATTAGACACCATGAGACCTATAATAAGAAGCCATGAAACTTGAAAAATACATAAATTAGACCTAGAATAGCTTTCTTCATCATCAAATATGTGATTTTTGTGGGAATACCTTCATCATTCAATCAATAGAGTTGACTAGGCCAATTTTGCTCAAATTTCCAGCAGACTGACCATTTTGATTGAGATGGAAGGGACACTTCCATGGTGATTTATAATAGCATGAATATTTTAAGATGAATAAAAAGTTCTAGGATTTGATATACATTGATTATATTCTTTTTAATTGTCTTTTACTTCAATCTACATCATTTTTCTAGAAGAAACAAGATTTATTCCCTCATTTGTATAGCTCTATGCATAAAATTTATATTTATGGAATCCTCTTTGATTCTAATCGACGTTTGGAAGGGTTTAAGTTTTATTTATGGTGATTTTATAGCAATGAAATCCATTTTTATCAAAACTAATTTACTAGGGGTGTAGGAGGGTTTTAAATTTAAATCTTCAAACTGATGATTCATGAAGTACAAACTTCCAAATATTGAATAATTAATATTTGTATGTATCACACTAAACCCTTTGACATCTATGAAAATATTGGCATCCCATGTGAAATATATGAAAAGTTACAATGTAAATGACATTTGCCTATGGGAAATTGATTACATTTTAGGTTGCCTATGCTCTTAGTGATTTTTCATAAATCACATCCCTCAACTAATCTAAGTTATTCATTAATTATAATTATGTAGGGGTTCTCAAAACATACTAACAATGTTTGGCCAAACTCCACATGTGGTGAAAAAAATGAGCATCTAAATAGGTGGCTTAGAAGGGTGCCTAGAACTACAAAAAGTGAAAAACTTCACCATGATGAAATTAAATCCTTCCAAGACTTACAAATCCTAAAAAAATCATTATGGGACTTGTACCATACTATCAAAACACTCTAAATGTCCCTTTTGGCCCATGTGCCTATTTTCTTGCAAAAACCTGTATGAGCATGGTTTGAATAAAAATTAGAGCTTTTACACTCCCAAAGTGTTTGATTATGATGTGAAAACATCATCTCATGATTTTTAATTATTTACTTCGTCTTAGAAGCTTCCATAACAATCCAAAATGAAGCATGTTCCAATGGTGACCTCAAATAAATAAGCTAAATTCTAAGACAAAATAATAAATATGTACACATGTCCAATGGCCATGAAACTTTTTTAGATGGTTCTCCAAATCATTAATACCTTGTGTACACATTTTTATGTCTTAATTCCACTTGGAGTTCTATAATCTTCAATTTTCCCTCAATTTTGATTTATGTGCATGGATTGTCTACATTTTTGACTAATTTTTGGTGTTTTTAAGGTGATTTTCATGTATTTTAGAGGTTTTAAGGTCAAAATAATCTTTATTTATCTTAATATACTCTTCAAGAGTTTGGAAAACTCTACCCCTATTGTCAAACATGTTTTAACCTTTAACAAGGTAATTAGGGTTATCAAATGAATATGTTTTTACTTTTAGGTGGATGTTAATGTAGTATGATAATATGAGTGACCAATCCATATTAATTAAGTGTTTTAATTAAATTTATATCAATTAATATCTTTCCATATATCTCCTTCGAAGCAAATTGACTAGTTTCAAGCTTTTAAGGCCTTGGACTGTGCATAATCTATAAAATGGCATGTACTATCAATGGTATTTTAAGAGTCCTTTAATAACCAATTTATGATGTTTTCATCATTTTATCTCTTAAACTCTTCATCCAATGGACATGGAACAATGCAATAAGTCACTGCCTACTTTTGTACTTAAGTCTCTCAACACCTTAAGACATGCTTTGAGCTTTCTTGAAAAATAATTTGGGCATATTACCACTTGTAGGTAAATCCTATTAACGTGGAAGGATTTAATATGTTTATTTTAATTTTCCTTTTTATTACCAAAAAAAAAAACCATTGAAACCTATCTTATAATCATGCTTGCTTAAGCCCTATATAGGGTTTTTAGGATAAATAGGCTAAAGTTGTGCTTTAGATGTTTTAGATACCTGAAGGTGTGCCTAAAGTAGCTTTATTGAAGTCAATTTGGGCCTTAAAAAGACTTATAAAAAAAAATATTTCTACTATCATGAATACATATACTAGTTTTCTCCTAAAGTAGCTTTATTTAAGTCAATTTGGGCCTTAAAAATACTTATAAAAAAATATTTGTACTATCATGAATACATATACTAGTTTTCTCTTGGGAGCTCTTAGACTACTTAGATAACCTGAGGTAGTAGAATATTCATTTACTTGGGCCTAAATGAGAACCTACAGGTACAAATATTTAACTTACTCCCTCTTTAGGGATATGGGTATCCTTTCTATAATTTTGACTATAATAAGTTTTTTAACCTTTTCTTTGTCCTTTTTAAAGATGCAAAATCATTTGGAACCAACTATTTCAACTTCACACCTTCCATTAGATAATTCACTATGCCTAAGCTTGTTTGTATGGAAAGATGGTTGAAGTGGGGGGTCACCTTTTTCCATTAATATTTTCAATAGAAGCTTTAAAAATATCCTTTTTTGTCTTTGAAATTTCATGAGATATGTTATATTATAATTGATTACCCCTTGAAGTGATGTTGGTTCTCTTTAACTGTAAGTGGGCCTTTTCAATGACACATACCTGTATAATGAAGATGTGATTGGGCTATAGGGTTTTTCTTCCTAGCTTGAAGATGGTTTTTCTTTGCCATCATGAACTTGAATGAGATAAAACATCCTTTATTTGTAGCTCTTGATTTAGGAGTGTTTAGCTTGCACCTCCTTGAGATTTCTTTAGTGGCTGTACACCTTCAGATGTATATGAACCTATAGGCCTATAGGTCTAGCTATAAGGATGTTTTGGGTTATATATACTTGTAGGTCTCCTTTACTAGATTTTTTATACATATTCCTTCATGTTTGATGAATTATTTTCCTCATAAATATGGATTTCAAACCCTAGATTGAGGCATGTTTTCCTAGGTGACTTGGAATGCCTGATTGGTGACCAAACTCTTGACTATAGGTACCTTTTTTTTAAACATAGGTGAATGTTTTCATCATAATATAGGTTATTATTGTTACTTTTTAAACCTTTATTATACATTGATATGTATTTTCCTCTTTGAAACATCATGAATTGACTATCTGCCTTATTCAATGATTTACAAGCTTGAAAAACTATCTTTAGAAGTAATAATATCCCTGCCTTGGATGTTTGCTATATGATGGCTATTATACAGATTGAGAAGATGTTTGAGACTTTCATGATAGATAAAAACGGGATATAGAATGATTTTATACCATTATTTTTCCTTGGAAACTTTAATACATCCTAAGGAGGTCAAAACTCAAAAATATCTTTTACTATCCAAAACCCTTCGTAGGTTGAAGATAAGGTCCATACAGGGATGTAAGATTTGATTTTGTCTTTCATTGGCATCTATCAAGGCCTCACATCTCTTGTTTTGGTTTTCATCTTGATTGAGTTCACCTTGAACCCTTAAAACTTCCTCAAATTTTCAAAACCCTTAATGAATACTTCAAGGTACTAAGTTCCTTAATATAATATTAAAACCTTCATTTCAGCTATAGGTGCAATGTATGGCTAAAGGTTTATTTTTTCTAGTCTATGATATACAAGGATGAAATATCTCCTTTGAATATAATACTAGGCCACTACCTAAAGATACCTACTCAGTAAACCAAAAGAAAAATCCTTCTCAAACCTTACTACTCCTTTTGTCACAGTCCTTAATAATTGAGAGTGTGCTTAATTGATATTTATATAGACTCATCTAGGGATATCGATGCCCTACTTAGTCATATGGTGATATCAAGCCTTTATTCTAATTTTTTTATGGAATATGATCCATATTCACCTTAAAATTATAGTGATCAAACCCATACCATATCTCCTATGTTCCAATCCACCTACCTGACTGCTAGTCCAGCCTTAGGGCAATAGGTGAGCATTATAAAAATATGACTCTAAGCACCTTAAGATACATAAATTTAATAAGTGAAAAAATTTTAGGTCTACCTTTCAATGACCAACCATGGTCAAGATCTTATCAAAACCATTATCAGACACTTTTTTGAAGACATTCTCAAAGGTCCCTCAAATCATGATTGTGCATACATGGCTTGTGTATGGAATTGTCTTAAATTAGCCTTTAAAAAGTCTCAAAAACATGCTTGACCTTGGAAACCTCCATTATGACACTAAATAAGGTAATTTCCTATGGAAAAAAAGAAATGCCTTTTCCATTTTGAGATTCATATCTTTCATTAGGTTTTCATGACTGTATATGGATTAGTTTTAGGCTTCCATGACTATTCTTGATGTTCCATAGGACTACAAACTCTCTTCTCATGCTTTGATGGTGATTTTTTTATCAACATTTAACTCCTTAAATATGGAAGTTGGAATGGAAGTGGAGATGAGGGATTAGGGATGAATTAAGATGTAAATATTTGGGAATCTTGAAAGGAAGGTGAAAATAAAGTGAAAATAAAGTGAAAAGGTAGATTATGACAGTGATATGGGGTGAGTGAGGTGAAGGTGGGAAAGAAGGATGAAGGAGCATGTCAAAGCCATGGATGATGGAATATATTCAAATTTGAAAATGTCATAATATCACCACATGAAATTAGAGACCATTAGAGGATGGAAAGAGAACAAAATTAAAACTTGGTTTTCTCAAAAAACCTTAAAATTCGCAAAAAAAACTTAAAATATGCTAAACTAGTTCTCTTTGGACACCTCTAGAGCATGGAGATGGGATTTATTATCCATGAAACTTGAATAATATCTTATTATTATGATTTTGTACCATTAAAACTCTATAAAACCCTTTAAAACATGAATTATTTAAAATTTGAGGCCGTCTTCTCCTCTTTGGATTGTACAAATTCTCCTTGTAAGCTTGCCAACACTGTAGATTAATTGACTGAGTTTGAAACCTTTTCATGACCTTGAATTGGATTAATAACACATTAAGAATTAAATGGAGAGATATATAAAATATTTAATATTATGGAACAAGTTTAATTTCTATTAAACTCTACCTACGTGAGGAGAAATTAAAGAAAACTAGTTGCCTTCGTAGATGTAAAGTAGTAGAATATGACTTATATTCAAATGAATGGTTCATGAGAATGGATAATCCAATTTATAAATATATTGGAACATATGGAATCCATATGAGTTTAATTTTTTCACCCCAAATTTGAGAGATTTACCCTCCTATAATAGACTATACCATTAGAAAACCTACAAGCAGGTCTCTTTATACCAACAAGCAAGAAACAAAAAGGAAGCTAGTTTAGGGCCTGTA
This sequence comes from Torreya grandis, assembly GCA_037957365.1. Taxonomy (NCBI): domain Eukaryota; kingdom Viridiplantae; phylum Streptophyta; class Pinopsida; order Cupressales; family Taxaceae; genus Torreya; species Torreya grandis. The sequence goes on from JARHVA010004548.1 coordinate 635,015, forward strand.
TGGCCATGAATTACCATGAAAATTTTGTTGAATATTTGACATGTCCTATAGAAAATAAGTCCTACCTTGGATGTATGTATTCCATACAATTACTTACAAAATGGAGAAAATAAGCTATATCTTCCCTTTTAAAATCCAATTTTAACTTCTGCCAATTAGAATGGAATACTGGAGAAGAAATAAATTCCCCTCATGTAAATTTATGATTTTTTGACCTTAGAATTAGCAAATTTAGCACATGGGAGCTATTTTTGGGTCTTTTAGCTATTATGACATATCTAATAACCCTTTTATGATTTGAAACTTAGGACTTTGGATATTTTTCACCCTTTTGAACATGATTAAAGCTCTTTTGGCATAATTTAATGATTTTTGACACCATTTTTTATGATATTTTACCTCATTTTTTATGTTTTTGACTAGAATTTGCATTTTAAGACCATAATTCACCAATTTTACCAAAAAAAAGGAATATTGACCAATTTTTTCAAAATTTTCATATAATAGGGGTAGTAATTTGATTTTGATAGGTCAAATTTCTAAAAAATTTGGTGACTTTTGGGGTTGACCATCCTGTTGGTCAAGATAACTTAGAACTCTAGCAAGGATAAACCAAGATAAACATTTAAATTATGAAAGCTTGTAGACCAAGACACAATATGAGAAACTAACACAAAAAAACAAAAAATATGTACATGTATGTACTTATAGGAAAGGACAATAAGAGCATGAAAGGGAAGCAATAATACTAAATTCATGTGCAAATAAACACATAGAAGACTGAAACTATGACTATGTACAAAGGAGTGACTCTCCTAATAGTAGTATTTAAGAAACATCCCATTCACAAGAATAGGAAGATCTTCTCCACTCAATTTAGATAAATCAAAAAAATTATTCTTCTTACAATCAGTGAGAATATAAGTTCCACTCCAAAGGCTATCAAATTTGGAATGCTTACCTAGCTTTGTATTCTCTCCATACCTTTGAGTACTATATCTCCTTGCTGAATTTTTTTTGATGAAGATATATTATTAAATGTATTTTTGACTTATTTCTAATTTGAATACATGGTGTGCATATCATCATATCTTATCTCTTGTAATTCTCTTAGTTCATTCATTCTGACCTCTATTACATCACTTTCCAAAAGCTCTAGTTGGTGTGCAAGTTCCAAAGCTAAAATATCCAATGAGATAGGCATCCTTTATTATATTTCATAAACTAGGAGATAATATTAATGATAAATGGCCTTATTAGGGGTGATCTTATCAGCCCATAAAGTAGTCTTCAACTTTTTATGCAAAGATCTTTGATTATCTTCCATTGTTCTTTTAATGATCTCAATTACGTTCTTGTTAGTAGACTCAACTATTTTATTACCTTGTGGATATTAATTTGATGAAGATGTAAAATAAATACCATGTTCAATATCCCATTCAATACATTTTCATTTTTCAATTCCAAATCATTATTTGATATGATAGTAGAAGGTTCTCTAAAATGAGTGACTAGACTCTAATAGAATTTAAGCATAGAGTTCTCATTTGCCTCTTTCAAAGGCACTACTTCCACCCACCTGGTGAAATAGTATTTAGATATCAATAACCATTAGTGAATAGAAATTGATAGAGGATGAATCATTCCAATGAATTCTAAACCCCATTGTATGAAAATTTGCTCAACATGAATTGGATTTAGTGACATAGCAACTAGTGTCTATTTCCCTACAAACATTGCACACTTTGTACATTTCCTAACCCATGCACGTGCATATCTAAAAAAATAAATCCAAAATTAACTAGATATAATTATTTTCTTATCTTTTTTCTTGTATTTAAAATGACCTCCAAAAGGACTATCATGAAATTGCTCAAAAAACTTATCTAATGGACTAGTTTCAACACACCTTAAAAGCATACCTCCAATGTATTTTTTGAAAATCACTCCATCAATAAGAATGTATGGTATTTATTATAACATGAAATGTCTTATTTATTATTAATTAAACCCCTTTTACTTTATCTATTTTGAATAAATCTATCAATGTTTTGTGTCTATCTTGTAGGAAGTGTATTTTTTAGCTTCATGTTGAGTGCTCTGAACTATCAAAATTATTTATTTTTATAATTTTACATCTTATAAAATATATTAACATAATATTTTTCCTCATACCTTATTTTTAAGTGTTAATTCAATGTTATATTCTATGTATTTAGTGACCCATCCAACTCTCTTGTCGCTCAAGTCTTTGTTGAGAATAAAGTCCTTCACACTTGGATGAGTAACAATTAGTATAATCTTATTATTTGAAATAAAATGTATAAATTTTTTAATACCTATTATTAAAAAATAACATTATTTTATAAAAAATAATATCTCTCTTCATAAACCTTTAAATATTTACTAAATAAAGCAATTGGTTGTTCTAAACTTTCATCATTCTACTGCAAAAGCATAGCTGAAATAGTATTAGAAGTAAACAAATCATACAAGAAGAAATCCTTATTAAAATTTATATTGAACAAAGTGGGATCTTGGATGATATATTATTTTATGGATTCAAAACTCATTTTCCCTTCTTTATTCCAAGTTAACTCCTTATGTATCTTAATCATTTGAGTAAGTAACCTTACTAGTTCTATAAAACTAGGAATGAATCTTCTGATAAAGTTTATGTTACCCAAGAAGCTCTACAATACTTTCTTGTGTTTAAGAAATTATAGATCAAGGATTGAATCTATTATTTAAATATCAATATAAATACCATCTTTGTACACCACATGCCAAAGAAGTCTCCCCTCATGCAATGAAAAAATGCATTTCTTTGGATTAAATGAGACTCTAAATTGTCTACATCTATCAAAAACAATCTTCAAACGTGTTAGATGATCATTAGGATACTCTAAATATAATATAATATCATCAATATGGACTAAAATTATTTCACTCAATAGACCATGAAAATCAACATCCATTGCCCTTTGGAAAGTAGCTCTAGCATTAGAGAGTCAAAAGGGCATCTTCTTGTAAGCAAAAACAACCCATTTGGTGGTGAAAGCTATTTTATAATGATCTTACTCTTTCACCAATATCTAGTTGTATCCTGAGTACCCATCTAATAAAGATAACATCTATGAACCTGATACTCTCTAAAATATTTGATCTATGGTAGGAAGTGGATAGTGGTCATTTAGTGATACTCTATTCAAATCTCTAAAATCTACACAAAGTCTTATCTCTCCATTATTTTTTCTTACTAGTAAAAAATTTTCTACCCATGTTGAATGATTTATAAGAAAAATAATACCTAATTCAATCAACTTTGCAAGTTCCTTCCTCATGAGAATCTTAACCTTGGGGTTGATAGGCCTTTATTTTTATCTTACCAATTTTGCATCTTGTTCTAGTTCAATAGTATGGTATGCTAATTTGGGATCAAAACTTTTAAAATCATGGTATTCCCAAGAAATTAAATCCATGAATTCTTGACATAATGAAATGAAAGCTACTCTCTTAGAATCAATATTTGCTTTACCTAGCTTGAGTTACTTACCTTCAACTATGCTAATGGGCTCATAATACTCTTTCTTGGAAGAAATTCTCACCTTGTCCTTCCTTAGATGATCATATTAATTGAAAATTATTTATAAAGTCACCAAAACTTTTGGCATCTTGTTTGATTTCAATTACACAATATGATTTTCATATTGATCCTATAATTTATCATGGTTTCTTTGGCAAAATACTGCCTCATTATATAGAAAATATGTTATTTGCTTATCAGAGTCAAAAACTTGACAACATACATGATTATTTGGGATTGAATGCCTACGTAAAACCTTAATTTGAGTTTGATTTTTATTGTCATTAATCTAATATAGAATATCATATTGTGTTCCTATGACAACAAGCCTATCAACATGCTGATTTGCTCCTCCAAGAATAGAGTGAATGTCAAATGCCTTGAGATCCCAAAATGTATGCTTTTAGGCTTTCAAAATAGGATTATTTTATTTACTTGAACCTTTAACTTTTTGGACTACCAACTCACTATCACCTTTCACCTGCAAGATCTTAATATCCCTATTTCTCACCCACTAAAGACCATAAATAAGATCTTCATACTCTACAGTATTAAAAGTACAAATAAATTAAAATATAAAAGAATAATAATACCTTTAATTCTATGGTGAAACCAACATTACACCATCACCACTTCCATTCTTTGTTTTGGATCCATCAAAGAATAAATTCCAAACTCATTGATCCTACACTAAGATAGTGAGACTAGGTAAGAGTCACCTTATTCGTGCATATAGTAGACATCAAAATTAGAATCTTCAATACTTTTATATGGCTCATGTCCATGATTATCATCATCCCACTCATCTAGGAGATGATCTAGTATGCATTTAAGAGGCTTAGAAGGCTCTTGCTTAATGGTATTATCATCTTCTAAAATATTATAATTTACACTTGACATATTTGGCATATATGGCTCAAGGTAGAATTTAGAAATAGGCTCAGATCTAATAGTAAATTTGGTTCCATATCTAGTTATAAAACCCTTGTATGACCAATCTAAAGAAATGTAACCTCCTATTTTAGTAGTGAAATCTTTAGATAAGCATAGTGTAAAATATGGAGGTAGATCAACAATAATAACATCTTATAAAATGGTGAAATTTGGACAAGCAAAAACTATGATTTACATATCTTTCAACACACCTAAAGTCTTAGTAGGATACCCATATAATTTCAAGAAACATTTCTCATGGGGTTCATTTTTCAATCCTATAATATCGGCTATTTAATTTCACATGACATAAGTACTAGCCCCACTATCAATCACACAGTTATGAACTAGACAATCTCTAATTATAATAAAAAGGTAAAATGGAGGAGGTTAGTCAATTTAAGAGGTTGAGACTTAATACTTGTATTATAATTTATTAGGATAGCTCTTAATTTTATATTTTTAGATGATCTATTAGGGATAATGAGCTCTAATATTTACTCTTTCAAGCATTCCTTTAGTCCTTAGCTTAACAAAGTATACCACATTGAAATTAATACTAAAGTCTTCTTCATATGATCCACAATGCTAGGTGGAGAAGTGGATTCCTTTCACTATAATTTAGGAGTAGAAGGAACTCCCAAATTTTATGTGAATTTAGGTATTTAAGGCCCTTTTTCATTCTTATTTTTTGGATCATCAGCTTGCTAATTAGAATTTTTTTAAGGAAGCTCATGTGTTGTTGTCTTTTGTGGTGGTTGAGAAGAAGAGGCTACTCCATCAGGGTTTGAAACTTCACTAATTTCTATTTTCTTGGATCAAGTATGAGTTTTAACTACATTATCAATATTAGGTAACTCTCAACTTTAATGTATATCCAAGTGCTCAAAAGAATTCTCACCTTCGTGGATGCTTACAAATGTAGTTTTAGTAGGTGCCTTACCACAACCTTATCCTTATTGATTTGAAGCTTTTGATTTAGTGAATAAAGGAATATATCCATAGGGTAGAGAGGATTTATTATTTTGATAAGGTGGTTTGTTTTCAAATTAAGGAATAACTAAACTTTATTGCATGAAATATTGATGAGAGCTCTCACTAGTTGGAGCCATTGCCATATTGTTTGATTGATACCATTGATTATTCCATTGTCCTTATTGAACACAGTTTCTCTAAATTGGAACAATAGCTCTAGAATTTCTTAGATAATTATCTTTATACTACCTTGATTGAGAATGTTAACCTTGAACTTGATGATTGGATTGATAGGATGGCCTATTGGGCTAATAATTTTGATTAGTATTGATAAGGCCTATATGGTGGAGCTTGTTGCCTCTCTATTAAAACCAAATTATTAGTCTAAGCTTTAAGAAGACTCTCTATCTTACCCAATATATTAGTTTCAAAACCTTCTATTTGATGAAACTTTTTGATGACTCAAGAATTAGAGTAATGGTTTGAGCAGGAGGATAGATCTTTGGAAAAAGAGGCACTAGAGGACTTGGAGATAACTTGATTAATTTTATAAGGAAATTTTTAGCCTTGATTTCTACTTAAAAATATTTAAATAAAGTATTGCCTCCCATTGATTGGATCATGATAGCCACATCTGAATTGATAGCCTTTAAATATTATAGAAATGCATAGTTGTGTGTAGGCTTGATCACTACAGGAATTCTATCCCCAATAATATAGAATCTATAGTTGAAATCCACCATGAATTCATGATTAAATCTCTTAATCATTTTAAGTTTAACCAAAATTGAAATGTGATCACTTTTATCTTCAAAATATTTTCACAAAAGTTCTCCATATTCATCCCAATTATTGATTGATGTAGGAGCTAAACCTCTATACCACTAAAGTGCCTTTCCTTTGAAAGAAGTTTTAAAAAAACTCATTGCTAAATTTTATTGTGTAACATGATGAACTAAACAAATATTATAAATATTTTCAATATTTTCTATAGGATTGGTTAGATTTTATCCTATACAATATGGAAGAGCCTTTAGAGAAAAAGTTGGAATATCATCCCATGGATTGAGATTTAGAGGATTACCACCATTGAATACAACAAAATATTGTCTTCTAGGAATAACCACCTGAGGTATAAGATTCAAAATAATATTTGGCTAAACAATATTGGCTTGAATAAGAGGATGTTGTGTAATAGTAGGGTTAATAGAAGGTGCAGGATTTGGATTTGACTAAGAGGATTTCTTCTTCTTTGTTGATCAAAAATATAGCTTAGATAAGTCTATTTCTTTCCATTTTTGTAGATGATATTGTGACAACTCTTGATGGCATGAAAATTATATAAATATAGAAATAAAAATTTGGAAATGAATAATACACTCAAATACATAGATAATAATTCAAAACTGTGAATAATTAGTCCCACTGGGCATGCCAAAAAAATTATCACTCTGGAGTGCATCCTTCTTGAAGATGTGAAAAACACACCCTCACTCTAGTTGATACAATGGGAAATTCTTAGAGTGTGGGTGAATCTATGATGAGAATGACTCTAGAGAGGGTTAGTTCCCTTAATATTTATGTGTTAAGTCTGAATATTATTGACATCAGATGAAAAGGGGAAGGGGAAACTAAAGGGAAATCCTAATTAAAGGGTTAATGCACATAAATTATTTATATCATCTCAAATTTTTTGAAATTAATGCATGCATATAAACCAATAAAATTTCTATTTTTCCCTTAATCATAATATTTCAAATGAAGGTTGAAAGGATTTTTTATTACAAAATTTCTTTTACCTCTTCAAATGACCTGTAGAATTTGAGATAGAAAGTAATAGGTGATGAAGGGACCTACCAAAATGAGATATAATATCACTTATATGATGATACATAATTAAATAAACTCTATTATCTATCAAAACTCATATGTAAAACAAAATCTTCTTTATTGAGGTATGGCCCAAATTACAATTTCTTCTTCAAATCTAGGAATCCTAAAAAAATGTCTTAAGAAATCTAATATATATGTATCTAAAACTAATACAAGCCATAAGTGGTGTTGAAAAGGGATAAGTGGTGGTCTTGGTTGACTCAACTTAAGACAACTCCTTTTATAAAGATTAAAAAATTCATAAAAAAAATTAACTCAAATCAACTCAAGATAACTCAAGATTGAATATGTTGATATGTCAATACTTGGGTGGATAACTCAAGATTGAATATTTTAAATTGATTTAATGATTTTAATAAACAAGTTCATCAAGAATAGATGTCACACTTAACAATTAGTCAACTGAAGCTTTGACTAGTTGGCTATAACTAATCTCCTTTGAATGAAAAGGGATGTTGAAGGATAGAGATGTGGATGAATAACCCATAGAATATCATATAGGCAATGTGGAAATTCATTTTAACTCTTTTTTATCTTGTTTCAATGCCAAAATTCAACTTGAGCACTGACCAATTAGGCCAAATAAACAAAAAGGATACTTATGTACATAAAAACCATGAAACCTATAATAAGAAGCCATGAAACCCAAAAAAACCATGAATTAGACCTGGAAAAACTTTATTCATCATCAAATATATGATTTTTATGCAAAAACCTTCATCATTTAGTCAACAGAGTTGACTAGGCTAATTTTGCTCAAATTTCCATTAGACTGGCCATTTTAATTGAGATGTTAAGGAAAATTTTAGTGTGATTCATGATTAAATAAAAATTTCAATACTAAGAACAAGTTCTAGGCTTTGATATCCATTTATTAGATTCCTTTGAACTATCCTGTACTTCATTTTACATTTTTTTTCCACAAAAATGATTTATTCCCTCATTTTTACAAATCTATGCAAAAAAATTATATTTATGGATTAATATCTGAGTTTATTTTACATTTTAAAATTTTTCAAGTTTATCCATGTGATTTGATAGCAGTAAAATCCATTTTTCTCAAAACTAGTTTTTTTGGGGTTTAGGACAGTTTTAAAGCTAAATCTTCAAACTAATGATTCATGAAGTAAAGACCTATGAATATAAAATCATTACCATTTATTTTTATCATATTTACCCCTATGAAATATATAAAAATATTGTGCTCCCATGCAAAAGATATGAAATGTTACCATTTAAATGAAATTTGCTTGTGAGGAACTAATTGCATTCTAGGCTACCTACTCTCTTAGAAATTGTTCATAAAGTACAGCCCCTAAAATGATCTTAATTTTTAATTAATTATAATTTAATATTTTTACTCAAAACTTACTAATATTTTTTTACCTAAACTCCACATGTGTTGAACAAAATGAGCATTTGAACATGTGGCTTGGAAGGGTGCCTAGAACTGCAAAAAGTGAAAAACATCACCATGATGATAATAATTACTTAAAATATTAAAAAATACTAAAAAATAATTACTATACCTTTAAAATTCTATAAAAAAACTTTGAAATTCATTTTATCTTGAAAAGTTTAAAAATGCCTTTTTTGGCCGATGTGCCTATTTATTTGCAAAAGCTTGTATGAGCATGGTTTGCATAAAATTTGGAGTTTTTACACTCTAAAATGGTATTATTATAATTTAAAAACATCATCCTATAATTTTAAATCCTTTAATTTGGCTTATAAGCTTCCATAACACTCTAAAATGAAGCATGCTTCAATGGTGACCTCAAACAAATAGGCTAAGGTCTGAGACAAAATAATAAATATTTAAAAATTTCCAATGGCCATGAAACTTGGTTATATTTTTATCTAACTAATTATGATTTTTTTTACAAATTTTTAGGTCTTAACTCCACTTTTAGCTCCCAGAAGCTTCAATTTTCTTTTAATTTTCATCTTTGTGCGTGGACTGTCTACATTTTTTTATTGATTTTTGGTGTTTTTAAGGTTATTTTAATGTATATTAGAGGTTTTAATTCCAAAATAATCTTAATTTATCTCAATATACTCTTTATTATTTTGGAAAACTCATCTACCCCTATTTTCAATTATGCTTTGACCTCCAACAAGGTAATTAGGATTATCAAATGATTGTGTTTTTTATTTTAGTTGGATTTTGATTTATTATGAGAATATTAGTGACCAATAAATTTTAAATAATTTTTTTAATTCAATTTTTATAAATTGATATCTTTCCATATATCTCCTTCAAAGTAAATTGACTAGTTTTAAGCTTTTAAGGCCTTGGACTATGTATAATCCATAAAATGGCATGTACTGTAGATTGTCCTTTAAGAGTAGTTTCATAACCCATTGATGATTTTTTCATAATTTTATTTATAAAAATCCTCATCCATTGGACATGGGATAACCCTATAATTCACTACCTACTTTTATTCCTACGTCTCTCAATACTTTAAGACATGCTTTGAGCTTTCTTGAAAAACCACCAATTAGTGCATATTACCACCAATATTTAACTCTTGTAGACATGTAAGGATTTTATACTTTCATTTCAATTTTCCTTTTTATTCCAAAAAAACCATTGAAACCTATCTGACAATCCTACTTGCTTAAGCACTGTATAGAATTTCTATGCTAAGTAGGCCAAAGTTGTGCTTTGGATGTTTTAAACACCTAAATTTGTGCATAAATTAGCTTTATTTAAGTCCATTTATTGCCTCAAAAATACTTATACAAACAATATTTATACTCTCATAAATACCTATACTAGTTTTATCTTGGGAGCTCTTAGACTCTTTAGCTAACATGAGGTAGCATAATCTTCATTTGCTTGAGCCTAAACGAGAACCTACATGTACAAAACTATAAGTTATTCCTAATTTAGGGCTTGGGTATCCTTTCTTGAATTTATTACTATAATTGGCTTTGAAAACTTTGATTATTCCTTTTTAAATAAGTAAAATCATTTAGAACCAATTGTTACAACATCACACCTTCCATTAGATAATTAATTGTGCCTAATTTTGTTTGTATGGAAAGATGGTTGAAGTGGGGATCACCTTTTTCCATTAATATTTTACCTATAAGCTTAAAAAATGTCCTTTTTTCTATTTTAAATATCATGATATATGTTATACTATAATTTATTACCCCTTGAAGTGATCTTGGTTCTCTTTAAATGTAGGTGGACCTTTTAAATAGCATAGACTTGTAGGATAAGGATGTGCTTGGGCTATATGGTTTTACTTCCTAGCCTAAAGGTCCTTTTTATTTGTCATCATGAATTTGACTAAGATAAACCTTCCTTTGTTTTTATCTCTTTATTTAGGAGTGTTCATCTTGCACCTCCTTGAGATTTATTTAGTGACACCACACCTTCAGCTATAGGTAAACCTATAGGCCTATAGGTCTAGTTTTAAGGCTACCTATGGTTATATAGACCTGTAGGTATCTTTTACTAGCTTATTTATACATATTCTGATGTATTAGTTCCCTCATCACTATGGATTTCAAACCTTATATTGAGGCATGATTTCTTAGGTGACTTGTAATGCTTGATTGGTGACTAAACTTTTGACTATAGGTAACTTGTTGTAATCTATAGGTGTATTTTGAGGCCTACTATAGGTTAGTCTTGTGAATTATTAAACACTTATCAAAATTTTATATGCCTTTTCCTCTTTAAAACATCATGAATTGACTATATTCCATATATAATGTTTTTCAACCTTGAAAAACTATCCTTAGAAGTGACAATATACCTCCCTTGCTTGTTGGCTATATGATGGCTATTTTATGGACTAACAACATGTTTTAAACTTTATTGATAGGTAGGAAGGGGATATAGAAGGGTTTATAGCATGATTATTCCTTGGAAACTTTAATACATCCTTAGGACATCCAAACTCCTCTAAAAATCTCTTTTACTATCCAAAACCCTTGTTAGGCTAAAGATGAGGTTCATATAGGGATGTAGAATTTGATTTTTGTCCTTCATTGGCCCCTATCAAGGCCTGACATCTCATTTTTTGGTTTTCATCTTGAGTGACTTCACATTGAAACCTTAAAACGTACTCAAAATTTCAAAACCCCTAGTGAATACTTCAAGGTACCATGTTCCTTATTATAATATTTAAATCTTCATTTTAGTTATAGGTGCAATGTATGGCTGAAGGTTGATTTTTACTAGTATATGATATGCAATGATAAAATATCTCCTTTGAACCTCATACTATTCCACTACCTAAAGACACCTACTCATTAAACCAAAAATAAAACCCTTCTCAAACCTTACTACTCCTTTTGTCATAGTCCTTAATCATTGACAATGTGCTTAATTAATATTTATGGGGACTGAGCTGGGGATCCTGATGCCCTACTCAATAATCTGGTGATATCAAGCCTTAATTATAATATTTTTATAGAATATGATCCATATTCCCTTTGAAATGATAGTGATCAAATGCTTATCATATCTCCTATTTCCTAGTCTAGCTACCTAACTACTTGTCTAACCTTAGGGCTATAGGTGAGCTTTATAAAAATATGACTCTAAGCATCTTAAGATACATAAATTTCATAAGTGAAACTCTTTTAGGTTTGAATTTAAATGACTAATCATTGTCAAGATATTTTTGAAACCCTTTTCAAATAATTTTTTGAAGATAATATCAAAGGTCCCTCAAATCATGACTATGCATACATGGCTTGTGTATGGAATTGTGTGAAATTAGCCTTTAGAAAAAGTCTCAAAAACATGCTTGACCTTGAAGACCTCCATTATTTCAATAAATAAGGTCATTGACTATGGACAAAAATAAAATTATTTTCCCTTTATAAATCCATATATCTAATTAGATTTTCATGACTATATATGGATTAGTTGTAGGCTTCCATGACTATTATCGATGTTCCACAAGCCTACAAACTCTCTTCTCATGCTTTGACAGTGATTATTGATCAACCTTTAACCCCTTAAAGATTGAACTTGGAACGGAAGTGGAAATAAGGTAGGAGGGATGAATGAAGGTCGAAACATGAGGGAATCATGAAAAGAGGGTGAAAATTAAGTGAAAACATAGTGAAAAGGTAGATTGTGATAGTGATATGGGGTGAGTGAGGTGAAGGTGGGAAAGGAGGATGAAGAAGCATGACAAAGCCATGGATGATGGAACATATGAAAAATTAAATAATACATACTATCACCACATTAACTTTGAGACCATTGGAGGAGAGAAAGAGAACAAAATTGAAACCTGGTTTTCTCAAAAAAACTTAAAATTTGCAAAAAATCCTTAAAATATGCTAAACTAGGTCTCTTTGTACACCTCTAGAGGATGGAGATGGGATTTATTATCTATGAAAATTGAATAATATCTTATTATTATGATTTTAAACAATTTAAAATTGATAAAAACCATGAAAATATTAATTCTTGAAAATTTGAGGCTGCCTGCTTCTCTTTGGGCTGTAGAAATTCTCCTTGTAAGCCTACCAACACTAAAGATTAATTGGTTGAGTTTGATACATTTTATTGACCTTAAATTGGATTAATAATTCATTAATAATGAAATTTATAAATATATAAATTCCTAAGTATTCTAAAACAAGTTGAATTTCTTTTAAACTCTACCCAAATGAGGATAGATTGAAGAAAATTGTTTGCCTTCATGGTTGCAAGGCAACAAAATTTAACCTATCTTCAAATAAATGTTTCATGAGAATGTATAATATAATTTATAAACAACTTATACCATAATTAATCCCTATGATTCTAATTTTCTCACCCCAAATTTGAGATTTATACCATCCTCCAGCAGATCGTACCATCAAAAAACCTACAGGTAGGTCTCTCTATGCCAACAAGTAAGAAACCAATAGGAAGTTGGTTTAGGGCCTATATGGTCATTAATTTCCATAAAATTAATTTAGAATATTTTATATCCCTTTTATATGATAAACCCTACCTTGGATTTATGGATTCCATATAATTGCTTACAAAATGGAAAAAAAAATTATATCTTACCTTTTAAAAGCCAATTTTCACTTCCACCTTTTGGAATGGAATATTTGAAAATAAATACATGACCCTCATGAAAATTTAATATTTTTTGAACTTTTAATTTCCAAATTTTGCATTTGGGAGCTATTTTGTGGGTTTTTAGCTATTATGGCATATCGAATGACCCTTTTATGCTTTAAAACTTAGGACTTAGGCTATTTTCACCATTTTAAACATGACTAAAGATCTTTTGGAATAATTTAATGACTTTTTCACCATTTTTAATAATTTTTTACCTCATTTTTGACATTTTATACAAAATTTGCATTTTAAGACCATAATTCACTAGTTTGACCAACTTCAAAGGGATATTGACCAAATTTTTGGAAAGTTTAATATAATAAGGGTAGTAATTTTACCTTGATTAGCCAAATTAATAATAATTGGTTTGTCAACTAATATTAATATCATATCATGATAGTTTTACAATAATGTCAAACCTTGGACAAAGTCCATATTAATCACTTGCCACTTCTATTCTGATATGTCATGAGGGTATAATAATCCTATTAGATGCACATGTTCAACATTCACATTATGACATTCCAAATAATGAGATAAAAAATCCAATGCATCCTTTTTAATTATTTTCTAGAAGTAGAAGATCTTACCTCAACCATGAGCTTAATTACTCTAGGATGACTTGAATAAGTGGAATTGTTCAATTATTTTAGTAATGTACTCCTTAATTTCTCTCTATTAGGTACATACATCCTACCATTGTACTTAAAAATACCATCATTATCCAACTTGAATCCCTTAAACTTGGGGTTTTGAGCATATTTTGATAAATATTTCTTAACCTACTCATAGAATTCATCTCCAAGGTAGAATTTAATTGCCTAATCATGGAAAGTAATCCTAGTAGTAGCCAAATATGATATGTACCTTTGATGACTTAGGTCATATACAACTCTATTTTTATTACCCTTGATATAGTTAATATCAAAATCTTAATTATAAAATAATTCTAACCAACATATTTGGTGTGCATTTAGGTTCGATTGGGTAAAGATATACTTGAGTTTTAAGTTTTCAATCTTGAGCTCAAATGGTTTACCTAATAGATAATGACTCCAAACTTACAAGATGTGAACTATTGCACCAACTTCTAGAGCATGAGGTGTTGGGAGGATGTACACCGGAAGCACACAATTTGATTACTAAACCAAGCAACTTAATATTCGGAAATTAACCAGATTCACCAAGTAACTAGAATTCAGAATAACACAGCATATGAGAGACAATACCAAATTGTATTAACACTTTATACAGAAAAGAATACAATAAAGAAGATGCCACTTCTTCTCCACCACCTTACAGAGGTTTCCCACACCTCAAGTGAACAGTAATTCTTCTCCCCAAAGCTCTCCCTCTCACAGGTCCCAACACCCAACTCAAATACAGAGTTGGTGTTCACCTCTCGTGCTCCACGCACACCACAAGTGCTCCACGCACTCCACGTGCTCCACAAGTACTCAAGGTACTTCAAGTAGATCTCCCATGAATCTGCAACAACCTGCAATTCAACAGACCATACTTATGGAAGGAACTCCCTTGCCTTCCTCTTGCTCTATCCGAGTACACACCTGTACTCCAAGTAGATCCTGCCTGATACTGCTCCCTGTTGTGTTGCTGTCTGTATGACCTTGCACACCTGCAAATCAAGCAATGGTTCTATTCACCTGTGAACCTCGACCTTGCACACACATACACCTGCAGATCAACGATCTTACTTACCATGTAGATCTCCTATATAGGCCATGCAACTGTGACCAAGATCCTACACTCTTGAAGAACCCAGCTAGCTCTCCAATCCAGCACCAACACACCTGGTACTGTGGCACTAAGAGGAACGCACCATAGCTCTACCTCACACACAGAAGGAGCTTATAATTATGCTCTCTTACTCCCTAGCACACGTTTACAATACAACCATGAGTCTATTATATAGATCTCATCCAAACAATGATTAGACATCTAATTACAATAATTAGATCCGCAGCTATGAGTCTAAAATTAGCACTCATCATGCAAACTCTTGGTTCGTTAGCTAACTACCCATAAATAGCTTGCAGTCGAACCACACAGGTGACTGACGTCGGTCCCTATCTGCCTGGAGGTGACCGACGTCGGCCGATATATGACCGACGTCGGTTGCTTCTCTGTGCTATCCCGCTGACGTCGGCTGATCAAACTGACCCCAACTTCTTCTGCAACTCAACAACCTTCAGCAACCTCCTCTCCTGTTTGCATCAGTGAAGCTTTTAGCTCCACAATCCTAACAATCTCCCACTTGGAGATAAACAGCTGCACTGTACCTGTACCTGTACTCCATCTAATCTATTTCCTGGTTTGTATCCCTCTTCAAGCTCCCACCTGAAGACAACCCACCACACAACCTGTGGTGTACCACCTGTCATCCGAGTAACCTGCCACATCCGAACCTACAAATACATGTAGTGAAGTCCTGACCCTGCATAGCAACACCTGCTGCCGGTCCCTCTCAGAAAACCTAAGAATCCACTTCCCCGAATTGGCTCCTAACTCTCTGACAGCTCCCACTGCATGGGAATACTCAGGTCTATACCAGACCTCATGTGATTTCGGACACTGTACATGTCCAGCCCTTAGTGTGCTCCGGTTCTGTATCCCGAACCTCGCCAACACCTGATTCACATCAGCTCCCACTCGAGACAAAATCAACCTGTGATCTCCATGCCTCCCATGCCAAAGAATTCTGCTGCTCCAAACTCCCCATGACATGCCACTGAACTAATCTTACCCTTAGCTTAGCAAAACCCTGTATGTACACACCTGCTATAGCAAAACATACCATCCACATACAGCAATAGAATGATGTCGCGACTCATCATCCCCCTGGTAAGACAAACCACAGTAGTTACCCTGACATTGACTGAAGCCATGCTCCGTCCTCCACCTGTCAAAACCTGTACCACTGTCCTGCAGCTCCACAAGACCATATACCTGGTCTTCCGTCTCACGTATCCGTTCTCTCTATTCTTCTACTAAGGTATCCATTCGTCTCTGTGCTTTCATACCTGCTGGCAACTCTACCAAGACACACCTGTCTGGTTCTCCTCCAAGGAATCACATCCTCATCCATGCCAAGCTCACACCTGTTTCCTAGATCCTTCCTGCTCTACAATCAGCAACATGTATGAAGAAGAGGAACAACGAATTTGAGGGCCTACTTACGCCTTCAGTCCTCTGTATGGGTGTTTGAGACTCCTTGACAGCTTGCTGTCCACCCAAAATTTGTTACAGTGACCGACCTCGGTCACTCCACAGTCTGCATCCGACCGACGTCGGTTCCATGCGTCTGTACCTGACTACCAACCTGCCTGCGCTGGTGTCCCTATTGTCGACGTCAGTCCTGATAACCGACATCGGTCTTACATACTGTCGACGTCGGTCCCATGACCGACATCGGTCTTACCCTGCCCGACATCGCCGGCTTCGGTCTGCACATGACCGACATCGGCATCTGTCTGTTCGACGCCGGTTCCTCCTGACCGACATTGGTACCTGTGTTCACCTGTGAGTGATGACTTTTTACCCGCGAGCTTCTTTGAATCAAAACACATGTCCAAACTGCCCTGCTCAGAAGTATCCAGCCATATCCACTGGGTTCTGTCCGCCATCTCCTCCATAAACACCAAGGCTTTCCAGTTCTTAAGCCTATCAAATATATCTGTCTTCCGCTTAAGAACATGCATCTCCTTCCTGCTCATGTGACCAAGCCTACGAAGCCACGTCTCCGCAACAAAAGAAGAATCAGTAATATAATCAAGTAGATAAAGGATACCTATTTTCTTACCACCAGCTAATTCAAGTGCATCCGCTGTGAGAGTTCTTGTGCATCTCTCATCACCCAATCTTTCTGAAGAAATTAGCCATATCTCCAAACCTGGGACCTGCATGACCTTCATCAACACCTGTGTGTTGGCCGCCTGCAATTTCAGCTTCACTTCCCCTTTGCCAATTCTTTGGCAAGGATTACCAGCTCCTATACCTGGAACTGCATGGAAAGAGGCAACCGAATCTTTTATCCAAGATTCAACTTTATCCAAGAAACCTGCAAACACATCTTGTGCAACAACACCTGATACATCTGTATCTTCAGTTTCTTCATGCTGATCTGCTACCAACCAACAATAATCTTTTACCTGCTCTTTCTTTCCATAGGACCGTGAGTGACCATCTGTGCTTTTCAACTCCTCCATTCTTAGCTTACTTTGATCTGCAGTTGCTCTACTCCCACTCGATCAGAAACCCCTGAGAGTGACCTGTAACCAAACACAAAACCTGCTTCCTCCAACCTCAGCTCAGATACCACTTGTTGGTATCAAGCTCAAGAACCTACAACCTGGCTCTGATACCACTTGTTGGGAGGATGTACACCGAAAGCACACAATTTGATTACTAAACCAAGCAACTTAATATGCGGAAATTAACCAGATTCACCAAGTAACTAGAATTCAGAATAACACAGCATATGAGAGACAATACCAAATTGTATTAACACTTTATACAGAAAAGAATACAATAAAGAAGATGCCACTTCTTCTCCACCACCTTACAGAGGTTTCCCACACCTCAAGTGAACAGTAATTCTTCTCCCCAAAGCTCTCCCTCTCACAGGTCCCAACACCCAACTCAAATACAGAGTTGGTGTTCACCTCCCGTGCTCCATGCACACCACAAGTGCTCCACGCACTCCACAAGCACTCCACGTGCTCCACAAGTACTCAAGGTACTTCAAGTAGATCTCCCATGAATCTGCAACAACCTGCAATTCAACAGACCATACTTATGGAAGGAACTCCCTTGCCTTCCTCTTGCTCTATCCGAGTACACACCTGTACTCCAAGTAGATCCTGCCTGATACTGCTCCCTGTTGTGTTGCTGTCTGTATGACCTTGCACACCTGCAAATCAAGCAATGGTTCTATTCACCTGTGAACCTCGACCTTGCACACACATACACCTGCAGATCAATGATCTTACTTACCATGTAGATCTCCTATATAGGCCATGCAACTGTGACCAAGATCCTACACTCTTGAAGAACCCAGCTGGCTCTCCAATCCAGCACCAACACACCTGGTACTGTGGCACTAAGAGGAACGCACCATAGCTCTACCTCACACACAGAAGGAGCTTATAATTATGCTCTCTTACTCCCTAGCACACGTTTACAATACAACCATGAGTCTATTATATATATCTCATCCAAACAATGATTAGACATCTAATTACAATAATTAGATCCGCAGCTATGAGTCTAAAATTAGCACTCATCATGCAAACTCTTGGTTCGTTAGCTAACTGCCCGTAAATAGCTCGCAGTCGAACCACACAGGCGACTGACGTCGGTCCCTGTCTGCCTGGAGGTGACCGACGTCGGCCGATATATGACCGACGTCGGTTGCTTCTCTGTGCTATCCCGTCGACGTCGGCTGATCAGACCGACCCCAACTTCTTCTGCAACTCAGCAACCTTCAGTAACCTCCTCTCCTGTTTGCATCAGTGAAGCTTTTAGCTCCACAATCCTAACATGAGGGGCATAATAACCTCATAAGGCTTAAGTTTTTTGGACTCATATGCTACAATTGATTCATGTTGCATAAGAAATCCTCCAAGACCATTCCTAAATTCATTGGTAATTATTGATAATTGACCATTAGGATTGGGAAATCTTATCATAGGTGATAAATTAAGCCTTATTTTTAGATCTAGAATGGCTTTTTGCAGTTTTTTGAACAAATAAAACTCTGATTATTTTGTTGAAGATAGGTAATTGAGTTCACTATTCTTGACAAATTTATAACAAATTTCTTGTAATAACCTGCTAATACCATAAAAATTGTCACATCATACAAATTTTTAGGTTTTTTCCATTCCATTATGAATCTTATCTTCTTTAGATTAACTAAAATTCCATCTATAGAGATAATCCATCCCAAATATTGCACTTTCCTCTATAAAAACATGAATTTAGACAACTTATCATATAATTTGAGCTTCTACAACTACTTCAAAACTAGTTCTAGATGTTGAAGATGTTTTTAATCATTCTTGGAATATATGAGGATATCATCCATAAAAACTAGGACAAAGTTGTCTAGATAATCCCTAAACACACTATCCATGAGATTCATAAATGTTGTAATAGCATTTGTTAACCTGAAAGGGAACACTATAAATTCATAGTTCCCATTCTAGGTTGTGAATGGTATTTTGGGAATATCCTCATCTTAGATTCTTAGCTAATGACACCCTAATCAAAATCAATCTGAGAGATATTTTTTCCCCTCACATCTAATCAAAGAGATCATTTATGTGAGGTAATAGATAAATGTTCTTGATTGTTGCCTTTTTCAACATCATGTAATCAATACATAGGTAAAAAGTACCATCCTTCTTCCTTATAAAAAATACTGGTGTACCCAAAAGTGATACACTTGGTTGAATCAAACCTTTGATAACAAATCATATAGTTGATCTTTTAACTCAACCAATTATTTATTTTCCATATTATAAGTACCTTGGACTATGGTTCAGATATAGGTATTATGCGAATGGAGAAATCAAACTCATGTTTGGGTGGTAATATCAGTAATTCCTTTGGAAACACATCTTGAAAGTTCATAAGAAAAGGATAATCTTAAATGGATGGTTCTTTAGATTATTCAATCTCATTTATTTTAACAATAAATGCCTACCATCATTTTCATTAAGCCTTCATGAGTTGAGTTTCAAAAATTTGCCTAAGCTTAAACACTCTTTTCTCACCGTGAAGCTTGTTTGATTTCTAAAATAATCTTTACACTCTACCTTCTTGAGATAGTAATCAACCTTAGCTTTATGCTAAGCCAATTTAATCCTAGGATCACATCATATGACCGTAGTGGTGCAACATATAGATCGATTATTATAGTGAAGTAGATAACCCAATCTTAGCTTCTACTAGAAATTATAAACCTTAACTTTTGATTCATTCCCATATTGTACTGACCATATATTTTACATAATCTCAAATTTTCTAGACAACTTATTAAGCATTATAGGAGAAATAAAATAGACAGTAGCCCCAGTGTCAATCAAAATGGAAATTATATGATCAAATAAAATACATGGCAATTCAATAGGAAAAACTTGTAACTCAACTTGATGATTTTCAAAAACTAGATGAATCTTTTACTACCTTATTACGAGGTAGAACCCTTATTCTTACAATCTAATTTCCTTTGAGTACACTGTCTATTATAATGATCACTTTTATAAATGGAGAATCCTCTAGGTTTTCCTCTTTATCTATCTATTGGTTTCCATTGAACCCTCCCTTTAAAATATTTCCCAATTCTTATTTATTGAACTAATATTGAGCTTAGAATTATGGTTCTTACACTAGTTCTTGGAGTCTCTGTTCTTCTTCGAATTTTTTTTTAAAAGTCATTTTAGGACCTCCAAACTTTGTATTGAATTTATCTATAACCTAAGCAAAAGATTTTAGTTTTTCCTCCTACTTAACTACCTTTTATAAGATCTAATCTATGGATATGGCCCATGTACATCCAAATCCCAACCAATTTGGGGCTTTAATTTCATAATGAACTTACTAGTGTAAAACATCACATTTTCTTGATATTCATGAACATAATATAGGATCTTAGTGACTTTATCCCATTATTCACACATAGAAATATATATTTGATTAAGGTTGTAAAAAGCTATTATAATCTGATCAAAATATAGTTGAGGAGCCATTGTAACCTAAACAATGTCATGAACTACTCCTAGGTGGTGGTGGTAGAGTTAAGATTCATCTTGAGCTTCTTATTATCCTACTGTGTTATTACATCTATAACAAGTTGATATGCTCCCCACACTACCTTAGTTACTTTTGAGTAATTTTGAATCTTAAAATAATTCTCCATCTCTATTATCCATGCTTCAGCTCCATCTACAAGAAAAATTCCTTTAAAATTGCATGGATTTACCTTTTTCATATCCCGAGCTAGCTCTATAGTTACTTTATCTCTTGCATTATGTGGCACCTCCTCATGCCTATGTTATTGAGTATTTTATTACTCATTACGATGTTTCTTAGTTTATTCCTAATTATTCTCCTTAATATGTCCATGCACTTCCTATTTTAAGGCCATAATATTGTCCCTAGTTTCATACATGGCTATAAGGATCTGATCCAAATTCACATCTTGTTCAGTAATTTATTTTTTTAGATCTACTATATGGTTAATGTTTGAAGTAACCTCACCTCTATGTATACCCTACACTATTAGTTTTTATTTTTAATAATATAATACATTTGAATTATTGGACTCATTAATTCTTAGAGTATAAGCCTTAGCTATTATACCACAATGTAACAACCCCATTGGGTTTTACTAGAATAAGGTAAAAAAAATTAAAAATATTAACTTTAATTAAATTTATATATTCTTTCACACTAAAACAAAAACATAGTGATATTTGTCTAAATACGTTAGTTTAATTTCACCATAATCAAGGTCTATGGCTAATCTATTTAACGAATGATCACAGGATCCAACATAATTTTGATTATGAAAATAAACATTGTATTTAATTCATAAAAGTATACATACAAATTTAGCCACTACTGATACAATGTTACAACCAACTGTTATAGTGGTTAAATATAAAAAGTAGTACAATTTCATCATAATATATGGTTTAATAATAATTTACAATACATAAGCTTCATGAAGCATGTGAGTCTCATTGAACTTGAAACATCCATAAGTAATCATGAGTGTAGTCACTAGTGAAATATTGTTGAGGGGAAAGAAAACATCATCTGAGCAATTTTCCACACCAACCATAGACCATTGATCCTACACATAATCTCCCACCAAGGGAATGAACATCCATTCATGGATGGGAAAATAATGTTGGTGCAAGAATCAATAGTGATAACTGAACCCATGTGATTTAATATAATTATTACATGCGTTATATCATAAATAAATCCATTCTAAGATGATATGATACAAAACATGTAAGCTAAATCAAATAGATGAAGTGACAATGTTTAACCATAGACATTACCTTATCTAAAGTTTTCCTTATAGTTATTTGATCTCAAGGATGAGTCAATTTCATACACACCACTCAATCATATTACACCATTTATGCATATTAGTGAAACTAATAAAGTAAATAAAATCTATCTCACTCACTTATCTAGTGTCATTAATACTAGATTGGTTCATATAGTTAAAAATATTAAAACTAGTAGATTTCATAATGAGTTTTTCCCAACTAGCTATTGTATTATGTTCTAGTATAACAAATTCTCATTAATAATAGTTAATATATCAAATGCAATTTATTAGTGACCAATAGCTAGTTTCATTTATATCAAAATATTAGTTACATAAATATATTTTAAGACACTCATACCACTCAAATAAAATTAAGCATCATGATTCAATTTACTAAAATCCTTAAATGTAATTTTTAACTCAATGTCATTCAACATCTCTCATTAATTATTAACTCATTCTAAAACCACTTTATTTCCATTTCTTAATTTTAAAAATAAGTTATTCAAATACTACTCAATGATAAATGTATTGATCTAAAATTATCTTATACTATGCATTTAGAAGTTCCCTGAATTCATTGAATTCACTTCTATGTTTAACTTTATTAAGTCAATTAAATAAATGAATTTATACATCTTGGTCATTTCTTATAATGTGTTTATTTATCCATCAGAATATGCATGTGTTAATATGGTATGCTTGAATTAGAATAGTATTATGTTAATGATTCACGAGTATCACATACATATATTTACATATTTGATAACCCAAGTATATTAATAAAATTAATTATTTTTCAAATAACAATGAAGATTAAGCTTTATTAATATGGTTGTGTTTAAATTCTATATGTCCAATAGACTTTAAATTTAGTATTTTGAAATGCATACAACCTAATATAGACATAATCAAATATATATAAATATAAAAGGATTTCATATATAAGAATGGATATATTCATTTTATATTTATACATGCTGTAATAAGTCATTTTGAGTTCATTTAATATAAACTCAAATATTTATATCAGGTATACATAGCAATAATATTTACTATAGATTTTTTCTATTTTCTCAATTACAATAAAATGAAAATCCATAATATAACTATAGTGAAAAACCAATCAATAGACAATCATTACTTAGAGTCTCCTTAAGGTTCAAACACCATACACACACACACACACACACACACACACATGCATATCAATAGGTTATCAAAATATTTTTTCATGACATGTAATGTATATGTATATACTGATGCATATCTATATAATTTTGAGGTTATTCCTAAACTTCATAAAAAGAATAAAAAAAGTCACTAAGTTATTATACTCAAAATGGAAATTTATTTTAGCTAGAGTGACTTACAATAAAATATTAAAACATAGATAGGGTTTTAATTTTTTTTCTATTCCCTAATAATACTTCATCTTAGTTCAAAATTTAATGCTCATCTATTCCATAATTTGGGTTTAATAAGCATGACTTGATTTATTTATGATAACAATCCAATATATTTGTATGGTGAAAAAAATGTTGCAATACTATATTTAATAGACTAAGCATAACCTAGACATGGTTTTCATTCAGAAATAATCTATTAAATAAATTTAGTCTTCAAACTTTACCTTAGATAAAATAGGTATATTTTTATACCCTTTTAAAACTCATCTATTTATATTTACACATCTATTTTGAAATTTATCTATTTTGGTAGCCATTATATAATAAACATAATTTATCCATTATAACTCAATTATTTATTTTGGCAATGAATTTAGAATATATAGTCATTTGACAAGGGTTTTTAGATTCATGTACTTAGCTCTATGGATGGGCCAAACCCATCCCTAGTGCCAAGTATATAACCCCTTGGATTTTATACAAATCTCAAAATAATGAAAATAAAACCATGTTCAATAAAACTTTACAAGATTCATTAATCTAATTCATACAATAAAACTACAAATTTAACCAACATACCCTACCTCATATAAGAGGTAATGGCTATGCCAAAATTTTAATGCTCTTTACCCAATCTTCCTTGAACCCTTTACTTTCTTCTCTCTTTTTTCTTCCTTAGTTTCTCATGTGTGTATGCAGGCCTATAATTCAAGATCTTATTCCCCTGCATTATTTTTTTCCTAATAGATACCCAAATATCTTCACCAAATTTCCATGTGATCATAATGAGCTCAATGAATAAGTCTATGCATCCTAAATTAACTAGCGTAATTTTTGACATGACTAAATTTTTCCCAATTCAATCCAAAACCCAAGTGTTTGTTTTGCATAGTGTCTCAAAGAGTTAAATTCAACCCACACATAACCCTAAATGTGTGAACCTTGATCATTATAATAACATTTTAAATAATAAAAATATTAACATTAACTTAACATGATAATAATATATAATTCAAATATAATCACACCTTGATAAATTAGTCAACTTAATAATCATCTAAGACACAAAATAGTTAAGTCCCCTTTCTATTTATAGTAATGCATTTGTTAAAAAACACATGCTCCTCACTCTCATAGCCTATAATCATTCAATGAAGGAAATATAATTTGCATAAATATTCTCACACATACCAAAGACAAAGGGTTCATAATTTTCACCATACTAAGGACATTCAAAGATTCTAAAGTACACGTTATGGTAACCTAACTAAATGAAGTAAGTTAAGTAAGGCAATATACAATAATTTTAATCTTACAATCACAAACACACAATCAGGTTGGAGTATGGTACCAACATGGAAACCAACCATTTTCAAGTGTGTAAAATATATTAGAAACTAAAAATAAAATACAATCCATTTAAATCAAACAATGATTAAAAATTAGATTCTACTATTTGTGGTGTGTGTAGGGTTCTTAGTTTTACTATATCATCCTCCAACTACCTCCATCTACTCCCCCCTCTTTGATGATGATCTCCCTCCATCATAGTCTAAGGGATGGATTATATCCTACATCCACCTTAGAAAAACAAAGGTAATGTAGACATTGAAATCATGTCTACTCCCTTGGTCATCCTCTCCCATGCCTATTTAGCCCCTCTCGATTGTTTTCCCATGAACCTTGACCTTGGCAGCATGTAAGAATGGGAAGAAAGATAAAATTAACCTCTATTCCCACTCTGAAGACACTGACGTCGGTCACTATTCGACTGACGTTGGCAGTTCTACCGGCATCGGTTAACCTTAAACTGCGTCTGTTAATTCGTTTCTCAATCCATTATCTGTTATCCATTTTCCAATCAGTTTTCAATCCGTTATCAGATCTTCTTTCAAAACATTCTCAGATCAGACCTTAGTCAAGATCAATCAATGAATACTCAATCAACAAATCCACCAAAAAGATCTATCTCTCTCTCAGGTACTCTGCTTCAGTCACCTTGCTGGAGGTCTTCTACATCGAATATCTGCAACCAGTCCACAACACACCATCAGAAATCAATCTACAACCATGTATCCTACTCTCTCTTTAATAAGCAACATGTAAGTGATTCTTCTATGCTTTCATTTTATTTTCTGGTTATTTGATATCACCACCCAGATCTAGACTATTAGACCACATAGTAGATTTTGAATTCCTCCCCAGAAAGGCTGAGAGGCCTTCCCATATCCGAACGTACAGTCTGTTCATTGTCCCTGCAACTCCATCCAGACCCTTGCACAGACCATTAAAATAGACTTATACCCTTTTAGATCATTCTGTAGCCTTGAACCTAGTCCAAAACTCCCCCAGACCTTGTCCCCAGATTACTACCTCGATCGACACCGGTCATTTCCCCTACTCACGTCAGTATCATAACTGACATCGGCGACCTTCCTTGACCAACGCCATTAGAACCACTGATATCGGTGACTGTGCAAAATAGATTGCTGCATATCAAGTATGCATTTGCTTTCTATTTTGTTTTAGTATTTAATCATTTCAATCTTTTATCATTCAGTCTTTTATCAAACATTATTTTTATCAGTCAGTGGGTTGACATCCCTCAAGGAAGTCTTCATACTTCTGGGATCAAGCTTTCACTTGGCAGCCCACCATCTCCTCATCTAACACCTTTTTTTTAGTCTCTTTTTGTTACAGGTGTCATCCTCCACAACCAAAGAGGATTTCTCACGATGTCTAGATTACGGTGCACACGACTACATCCAGGTACATACAAGCCTTAGACCATTTCTTTTTAGTTTCTTATTCTCTCTTTGAATGTGAAAGTGAAATCGTATAGAAACATTTTGGCATGCCCAGTGGGACCCTAGGGTCTTCCTTGGGTTCTTTTCTTTCTGTTCATATAGGGTGCATTAGGTTTCTCCCTTCTCACCTCTTTCTTCTCTATCTTCCAAATGACATCATAAGCAGGATTAAAAAGAACTCTTCTTTCTTTTCTTACATCTTAGACTAGTCAAAAATCATACTCTTCCCCCTTTTCTCCATTTGTCTTCATACAAACTAACATTTCAACTTGGACCTAAAACACACTGCATTTCATTTCTGCTTGCTTGCATTTCTTAGTCCACATCTAGTAATTAGACCGCATCATGAATTAATCACACTTATGTTACACAACCGAATCACCTGCACAAATCAAACATCAAACAATACTTGAGACAAGGCCCAACTGGGATTTCATCACCCAGCAGATACCTTACTCATCCCGGCAATCGTACTTGGATTTCACCACCAAGGGGAAAGCCCACTCCGTTCTATGGTGGAGGATAATCTCTAGGGGAAGTATATTTTGGCTAAGCAAGACCAGCTCATCACTGGGCTCGTGAAATGAGGGGAGCTTGCTCCTTAGCACCAGGCCAATTACAAAACCTAATACAGACTCTTGAGTGCCTAAACAAACTTGAAACCATCCATAGACTACTTCTTCTAGGACTCGTCTCAAAATCCAATCTTCTTACACACATTCTAAGGCATAAGCCATAGGATTCTAAAAGTTTATTCCTAGGGATTTAACATTTAGAGTCTGCTTGTGTTCTTCATCTTTTTTGTTCTTATCTACTTGTTTGAGCTTGTGAGGACATTCTTTCTCACCTTGAATGGTTCTGACTCACAGTCAAACCAAGGCTCTTCTTGACCATGGTAGACATCAACCGCTTCCACCTTCCCCGTCCATAACCAGTCCTATAATAGAGTTCCACTCGGAGACTGAAAGAACTCCTACTCGACCGACTCTGACCCAGACTCCCATCGTCCGTGAAGGGGACCAAGATTTTGAAATATTCTTGGACCTCAATGTCAAAGCCTTGCAGCATTATCTCGTGTGAAGCCAAATGTGAGACTCCTCAGGCAACCCAATTTATGGGATGCCGACCTCTTTAGTCAAGACTGCGACCGTATCGATAGCATTTGTAGTTCAACCTATAGACACCCAGGCTATCACCTCAACCAATGACCAGACCTTGAACAACCATCTAAGTGTGGCCTCTCCCTCCATTTCTAGGCCCACTTCCACTGGGGTTTTGGGCCCTATCAATCGCAGCTTATTCAACTAATCTCTACCCCTTTCAAGAATCTGGTTGTCTCTATTCTGCCTACCCTCACCCCTATCAACACCAGGGTGGCTACCCATCCATTAGCCCATGTTACCACTATCCAACCTTTTGTGGCAACATCGAGACTAGCTATGCCTTCTACCCAACTGCCCTTAGTCTCCACTTCCATCCCAACGATTAGTTATCATTATGTTGCACCCTTACAAGTGCAACCGACTACGTCGTATGCTTCCTCTAGCCTCTTTCAAGTGCCCTACAACCTAGGGGGTGCTCCACCCACCAATCTATTAGTAGACGTCATTAAAATTATAATGGACAAGATGTCTAGCCTAGAGACCTCTATTTCTGGTTCACGTAATGCCCTCTCATATGAGCAAATTTGTAATGAACCCATTCATCCCTCCATCTTGATCAGGCCGTATCCCAGTTAGTGGGAGCTTCCTAAATTTTCTCATTTCCAGAGCAAGGAAGACCCGCAACAACACCTACGAGCATTCAGACATGCTTGCTATCTCATTGCACACGATGATGCATTACTTTTACGCATGTTTCCTATGTCACTCTCTGGTGCTACTCTTGACTGGTACAGCTACCTTACCAGCCTTTCTCTCTTCACATTCACCCAGCTGGCACAACTCTTTCTTGATCATTTCTCCATCAATATCACCAAAAAGGTCTCAATCATAGACCTCTATTCTATCTGCTAGTTCGAGGATGAATCCATAGCTGATTTCGTTGCTCACTGGAGAGGCCTCATCAATCAGCTCTCATTTTCCTTGCCCCAACCCAAACTTATCAAACTTTTCTCTCAAGCTTGTGCCAAGCATATTTCTTCTACCTTGCAGGTTCAGACCTTCCGCACCTTTGATGAAGCCTTCACGATGGCCTGCAAGCTTAAATTATGTGCCATCAAGGAGAACAAAGTCAAGTTGCGGAGTAATAATCCTAACTCTAAGACCAATGAATCCTCTTCTTCTAAGCCTTTTTCATCTAACCCCAAGTCTAAGGCATTAGTAAACGCTATAGTCATTAGACTTTCATCCTCTTCACCTTCAACCAACCAGCCTGAGCCATCCACATCCCAAAGCATCACTCACCAATTCCAACAGAGATACGTGCAGCAACAGTATACTCCACTTGGAGAGTCATACGTGTCTATGCTGGAAAAACTTGTCAAATAGGGGGTTCTCAATCCCCCTCAAATCTGACCACCTCCACAATTTTATCCCTCACGCACCATCCCTGCGTGGTATAGGGAAAACGACTTCTGCAACTACCACCGTGTTAAATGTCATGACACGAGCAACTGCAAGACCCTTAAAAACATCATCCAAGACATGCTAGAAAAGGGTGACCTCATCCTTGACAATCCCAATGCACCACCCAATCAGGACATCGACATCTTCAAGCAACCATTTCCCAATCATCTTCTGACTCAAAACAATGTCCAGACCAAGACTGACAACACTCACGAACATAATATACGAATAGTCAATACGGTCTCGCCCTTCATCCCAGACCAACCTCTTTCACAAACTCAAGAGGTTAGTCCACCCATCAGTCCATCACATGTGGATGAACCCCCTTCTCTGATTAGTTCTCTATCAACCTCTCTTATATTAGAGGATGCCTCGACCATACCGGCACCACCATTCTCACCATCCTTCTTCTTGCTACCTATGGAGGACCCGACCCTTCCTACTCCTCAATCACAAGTGGAGGGTGCAATCATCCCTACCCTTTACCCTCTTGAGGAGCCTCATTCTCTAGTTTCTTCTCCACCCAGGGAAGAACCTGTCTTTCCTCTATCTCCAACCAAAGATGAACCTATCATGACTTCATCATGCCTCGGGTCTAAGACCACTACACCAGTCTCATCTTCGGCCCCACAACCATCAACATCTTCTCAAGGACCCAAGCCTCATCCAACACCTTCTCAACCATTTTCCTGATTAGTGGAGAAAATCAGACTTCTCCCTTCAAGGAAAATGGAGCATCAGGTATTGTGGGAGCGTCTCGAAGCTCTTCAAAATGCCCGCACCCTCTCATCTCATGTTACCAATCATCCCATGGCAGAATCTCTCAAGACTCTCAACAAAAACTAGAATTTCACTTCTAGACCGTCTAAACCTCAACCAACCTCATCAAGACCGAAACCCTTATCTATCCCATCAAAACCTATCAAGTCACTCGGCGTTCGCCATGTCTCTAACCTCACTCATCCGAAAGTGAAGGTGGACTTAAATTAGACCCTGACCAATAGTAGTCTTCCACAGAGGTGAAATCCTCCTCCCTCATCACCATTGCCCTCCATTTTGGGCCCTCATCCTTCTACCTTCATCAAAATCATCCCCACTCCAACCTCTAATCAAAACTAGTTGCCTCCGCTGCTTCCTTTGCCTACTTCCAGCCTATCCTCTCCAAAAATTTTAGCACCTCTCACGAAGAACGTGTCATCTTCCCTTGTCGCCATGCCATCAACTCTGAAGATGGTACGAGAGCCTCCTCCAACACCGCCCAAGCAAAAGTCACTAGCATTGCACACATCAACTAGCACGGACCCTTTAGTAGGCTCATACTCTTTGATATTGCACCATCTTTTGCAAACTTGCAGCATAACCCTTCTGCCCATCAAGCCCTTCCAACCCCTTGAGTCAAAGCCTTCCTATTTTGATGATACAAAGATTTGTCTATATCATCATACACCAGGACATGATACTAAGACTTGTTGTGCCCTTAAGGCCGTCATTCACTGATACATGGAGAAAGACATTCTTCTTCTTGAGGACACCATCGACTGACCCCTGATACCTTCCCACATTCCTCCAACCTCTTCAACCACATCAACATCTCATCAGCAGGCCATGACTCCATCTCCTTCACCTCCTATCTTCAAAATCAATGCCATTCACATAACCACTAGGTCACAAAAGGACAAGGCAAAAGAAAAATCCCCCATTCCTTGGACCTATCCTTTCATCCAGCCACCTCAATCACCAAGGCCCAAGATTTCTATCCTTGGCGCATCTCAACCCTCTTCTTCTTCCTCTTCAGGGGCGATTCATGACTCCATGTTAAGACAACTTCACCAAATGCCCGTGAAGATGTCCCTTTATGACCTCATCCAAACCTCACCCCAACATCGTCAGGCCCTCATCCAAGCCTTGTAGGCAGTGGAGGTCCAACCCGAGGACCCCCAACCACTCGCTGCTCTAGTCCACTCTTTATCCCCCATCACCTCCATCACTTTTAGCGATTTTGAGATTCCTACATCTAACACAGAAGATTAGGATGCTGCTCTCTTCATCACTACCTATATTGATCAAACTCGCATCAAGCGTGTTATGATTGATGGAGGTTCCAGCATCAACATTATCTCCACCCATGCCTTTGATCAATTAACCCTCCCTAAGAATTGCGTATCTAAAACTGATGCAATCTTGTGATCCTTTAATGACACCACTGCTACAACCATTGGCACAATCGTTCTTCACATTCGCATTGGTCCACGCATAGTCCCAGAGCTCTTCTATATCATCGAAGGAGAGTTTCAATATAACATCTTTCTAGGCTGACCCTGGATCCATGCCATGGCTTGTGTTCCCTCTACCCTGCATCATTGTGTGAAATTTGAGCACGATGGGCAAGTCCACACTATTCCCGCTGACCCATCACCTTTCAAAACTTGTAACACAACCTATCATCCAAACAATGTCCTCATTCCTATCAAGCCATCAACCCTGGTACTGCCTCCATCCATGGAAGCTTTGACCAGTTCACAACTATCGGTCACCCTCACCCCTCCTCTTCAAGTGGTAACTACAGACCCCATGGAAGACATCTTCCAATGAATTTCACTTAGGGAATATTGCTTGTTGACCTTAGACATGTTCCAAACTCCACAAAAGTATGGATGCCTTCACCATAGCCCCAGTTATGATCACTGGATTGGGCTGTCGTGCCTTTTGGTCCTCCTCACCTCCAAACCAACCTTGTCTATGGGGGGCTCAATCAAGCTCCTACTAATGGCAATCTTATGTCTTCATTGCAACTATTCACATCAGACTTCTTATTTCTTGGCAACCCTACCTTTACACACACTTACCTTTACAAGTGTGCATGGAAGGGTTTTGGTTTCAGACGCTATGAGCAACACTCCCATCAACCCATTAAACCTCTCAACAATGACGGTGCCAAGAAACGATATGGCCTGGGATACCACGACCCCACTCAGGCCTCTGTAGACCTCTATCCTAAGCCCACCAATGACCAATCTCCTCCAAGCTTTCCCATTCTTCCCATTTCACCTATAGAGTCAATGGTTTCCATCCCTCCTAGTTTTTTTTTGCATAAACACTATCTGCCTGGAATCCCTAACCTATCAGCTTAATGGGGTATCCAGGTCTCTCCCTCTCATTTTTCCCAGCATGATAGAGGATGAGTCGGCGACCATTCACACTGTCCATTGTGTTGATGATGACACCATCCTTTCCTATATGGGCGCCGATGACTCTTTCATCCAGTGCTCCCTCCCTTTTGAGACCCATGTTATGTTAAATGAATCAACCATTGACATCAACCTCCCTTCTTCTGATGTTCCTCACGTCTTGAAGATTGGCCAATCTTTAGACGTTCAGGAGTAGCTAGCCTACACCCAATTCCTCTCAGACCATAGTAAGGCCTTTGCTTGGATCTACAGTGACATGCCTGGCATCGACCCCACCATCGCTACCCATAATATAGTCACCAAACCAGAGGCTAAGCCTGTTAGGCAAAAGCTTCGAAAGATGCATCCTCGCGATGCATTCCTTGTTAAAGAGGAGCTTTAGTGCCTTCTCTCTATCTCCTTCATTCAGCCTATCGATTATCTATAGTGGGTATCTAACATCATCCCTATCACCAAAGTGATTGGGGGGATCTGAATTTGCATGGACTATCACGACCTTAACCTAGCCTGTCCCAAAGATGACTTTCCTCTTCCTAACATTGACCAGCTTGTTGATCTCATAACTGGCCATGAGATGCTATCTCTCATGGATGGGTTTTTAGGATACAATCACATCCTGATTGCACTGGAAGATCAGCACAAGACTACCTTCATCACCCCATGGGGGACTTTCTGCTATCAAGTCATGCCTTTCGGCTTGAATAATGTAGGCACCACATATCAGCACACCATGACTTACATTTTCCATGATATCCTCCATAAAATCATGGAAGACTATGTGGATGACTTGCTCGGCAAGTCCAAGCTTTGCCATGACCATCTGACCATTCTCAAAATCATCTTCTCTTGCCTTCTTCAATATAATGTCTGCCTTGACCCCAAGAAATGTGTCTTTAGGGTCCTCTCTGGCAAGCTCTTAGGCTTTATCATTTCTTTTCGTGGCATCGAGATATATCCCGCCAAGATCCACGCTATCCTTGAGATATTGCCTCTGACCAATCTCAAGCAGCTTTGCAGTCTGCAAGGGAAGCTCTATTCCATTTGCCATTTCATCTTGCAGCTTTCTGACCATTGCCAACCTTTTCATCATCTCCTTAAGAAGGACATCTCCTTTAAATGGGATACGAACTATCAAGAGGCTTTTAAAGCCCTCAAATGCTATCTAGTCTCTCCACTAGTCCTCACTCCACATAAAGATGACCAACCCTTCTACCTTTACATCTCTTCCACTAACCATTCATTAGGTGCCATGATCACACACTGAGATGAGCATCACTGTGAGCAAGTGGTCTACTATATCAGTCGAACACTAGTCGACTATGAAACTCGTTATACTCATATCGAGAAACTCTATTTGGCATTAGTCTTTGCCGCTACTAAGCTCTGCCATTATCTTCTCAACCACAAAACCTTTGTCATCACTCACACTGACCCTCTTAAGTAAATGCACTCCAAGCCATATCAAAATCAACGTATGGCTCAGTGGCTCATGCTACTTGCTAAGTTTGACCTCAAATTCATCCAGCAAAAATCTATCAAGGGGAAAACCATCGCTGACCAACTGGTAGATGGCCCTCTTCCTAAAAATCAACCTTCACAGTGCGAGTTCCTTGACGAGTCTAGTGCCACACTTTCCACCAACAACACCGTCTACCAAATGACCATGTTCTTTGACAGTTCCAAATGTCAACTCGGTGGGGGTGCCAGAGTTATTCTCATCCCACTCGAAGGGGAGTCCATGCCTTTGTCTTTCAAGCTCGACTTTGATTATACCAATAATATGGCTGAATACAAAGACTTAATTTTCAGACTTCAAACTGCCCTTTCTCTCAGCATCAAGTCCATCAACATCTTCGGCGACTCGCAGCTTCTCGTCAATCAGGTCAACAGTTCATACCTCTATAAAAATGAAATTTTACAAAGGTACAAAAATTGTGCTAACATTATTCTCACTTCTTTTGACCATTACCTCTTGCAGACTGTTCTTCGATCCATGAATAAGTTTGCTGACACCATGGCTTCTCTTGCCTCACATATTTTGTCTTCATCAGTGTCATCTAGAATTTTCATCACGATACATCATTTGCCATTGCCTTCATACCTTTCTTCTAACATCAACCATGTCAACACCATAGACTCTAGCCCATGAGATGACTGGTATAAGCAACTTGTGGACTACTTATCTCTTTCTATCATTCCTCCCAATCTCTCTAGCAATGCACAATGAGCTTTTATCAAGCGTACAGCTCGCTATACCATGATAGGAGGTCTTCTCTATAAGCGAGGCTTTGACTGTCTCCTTCTTCGTTGTCTAACTTCCATTGAAGCCTCTCATGCCATTAAGCAAGTCCACGATGGGATTTGTGGTGCACACTTCAGTGGTAATTTGGTTGCCAAGCATGTCCTTCGCTTGGGCTATTATTGGCCCACCCTTCATCAAGACTGTAGTGACTATGTTCGGCATTGCATCAAGTGTCACCAGCACTCTAACTTGATTCATCTTCCTAGCCACACCTTACAAGTCGCTCAAGCTTTATGGCCTTTTTCTTAGTGGGGCTTAGATCTCATCGGTGAGATTAATCCTCACTCGTCTCTTCGTCATTAGTCCATCATCACTGCCACTGAGTATTTCACTAAATGGGTGGAAGCCATTCCTCTCATCTCCACAAAAGCTGACAAGATTGTCGACTTCATTAACACCCACATCATCTATCATTTCGGTGTCCCTCACAAAATCATCACCGACAATGACAAGTCCTTTAAAAAAAGACTATCTAAAAGCTCTATGACTCATTTGGCATCAAACTTAGCTTCTCTTCACCTTACTACCCACAAGAAAATGGGCAAGCCGAGGCTTCCAACAAAATCTTGACTAAAATTCTCATGAAGGTGGTTAATGACACTGGAAGGGATTGGCATATTCACATTCCCTTCACTTTGTGGGCCTACCACACTAGCATCTGAACCTCCATGGGTGCTACCCCTTTCTCTCTAGTGTACAGAACATAGGTTGTCCTACCTCTTGAAGTACAGATCCCGTCTCTTCACATCTCACTACATGACATTCTTTCTAATGATGACTTTCATCAAGATCGATTAGCTCAACTTGAGTTACTCAATGAACGTTGTCTTGTTGCCCTCAACCATCTCCATGTCTATCAGAATCACATCAAACAAGCATATAACAAGAATTTGAGAGAATGAGATTTCAACATTGGAGACCTCATCCTCAAAGAGAACCAACATGTGACCAATATGGAATGGAGTAAACGAGGCAAATCTGCTCCTAATTGGCTCAAACCTTACATCATCACGCACAAGTATGGATTAGGGACTTATCATCTGTCTTCTCTCGACGGACGGCCAGAACTTGAGCCTCTTAATGCATTGCATCTGTGACCATTCTACTGTTAGTCGAGTACTCATCCACTTGACATTTACCTTGAGCTCATCCCTTGAGCAATCCCCATCCTCTTAGTCCTCCTTCCTTTCAACCCTACTCCCCTTAGCAAATCCTCTATAACCCTTTTATATAGTATGGATGCTTTGTCTTAATAAAAGGAAGCCCTTGAACTTATATAGTCTTGTCCATGACTCACATTTTTGTCAACAAATAATAAATCAAGATGTCAAAATATCCAAGCTCACCAACTCAAATCAAAAAATAGACTATTCCCTTGAATGACAGCTATACCATACTTGTTGTAGCTAATAGACTGCTCCCTCGAAGGATAGCTATTCAAAGCCCTCATATACATATAAAGCAAAATATAGACCATTCCCTCGAAGGATGGCTATGACTAAATCTTGCTACACATAGCACTTTTCTTAGAAGCTTCCCGCATCGATTAGCTTCAAAACATGACCACAAAGCAAAATGACATCTCTATGTAGACTTCCCGCATTAATCAGTCTGCACCCAAAAAAAAAAGGGTTATGGACTTGGCTTATACTTGTATCAGGGTCTCCTATAAAAAGGGGCAAAATTATCTCTGCTCTAAAATGGGTTACCCTATCTTCCTCCTATTACCTGCTCAAGGGATTTTGAGCTCATTTTAAATATCAAACTGATTTGATTGCTTCCCTAACACAACCACTGGTCAACGACGTAATGCATGAATGGGGCTTTTGTTCTAACAACCTCTATCCATGCCATCATTTTGGTCTTTGTCAATGAAAGAGAAATATGCCTTTTGCTCCTTTTTACACTTTGGTCACATTCAAACTTCATCATTTGTCAAATCCAATTCAACCCAATCTCTTTTCAGACCACTCACATAGTCTATTCACACTAGTTTCTATGGAAAACAATACACATGGAAACTATCGACCACACAATTTATGTTAAGCATAAACTATTACTTGCTGAAGCATAAATAGATCTCAATTAATTTTTAGCATACATCCATCACGAATATGGAAAATTGCTAGGGATGAAAGACCCCTCAACCAATGTTACAGAATACACCATTTGGAAAAGGCTATAACATCTTTTTTTCTTCATCATTTCAACACCTGACCACACCAATCATCACTCATTTTGTCTCTTCGTCTGAACTACATTGGTCTGAGGCCCTAAGACTGAGGCTATGTAGGTAGCACTCAATTGACACAACATCCTCTGGGGTTAGCTCGACCACCCTCATTTGTTCATCTCCTTGATGGACAAACCATTCTTTCCTTTGACCAATCCTTTGACCATGACCTTGACCTCGACCAAGACCATCGACCACTTTG
The DNA here is from genome assembly GCA_037957365.1 of Torreya grandis. Lineage (NCBI taxonomy): Eukaryota > Viridiplantae > Streptophyta > Pinopsida > Cupressales > Taxaceae > Torreya > Torreya grandis. Next base: position 672,298 of record JARHVA010004548.1, read on the forward strand.
ACCCTTCCTCCCTTTAGGGAGAACTACATTGGCCTGAGGCCCTTCACACAGGGGCTATGTAGCAACACTCAGTGTTCTGAGGTTAGCTCAGCCACTTTCTTTCATCCATCCATCCACATCGACCAATGACCATGGAGATCATAACTATCTCCTCTGACCCTGACCACTTCCAAGACGACATTGCCTTGGTTGTTTTTACATGTATGCTACCCCACGACTGGTTAGCAAAATTGTGCACAGACTATTTTTGACCCTCACAAGTATAATATCGCAAGCCGGTTGATCCCCATTACTTATGACATTTTCATGTTTCTAGGAGCACTTCTTGAGCCTAAGATACCTAGAACACGATGACCATTGGAGCTACAGCTTAGATTAAATAACCTGTTTAGCTATGACCAAATGCTGGGGCCCGATTACTTCAATTTTGGCACTCCTCATCCCTTCACCTGTGACACTTTGACCTAAACATCTCATGAAGTGGTATGCATGCAATCACAACTATTACAACATTCACACTCACCATTTTTTATCCACTCTTTGTTAAATCAGCACTCGATTCCAGGTTTCCTTCCCTCGACTCCTACTTTGAGGGGGAATACCTCATCCATAATTAGGGCAACCAACCCTCTTGTTTTTGTCTTGCAGTTCACTTGAACAACCAACAAGATGAAATCAACCTCATCCCACACCTGGGGCAATCAACTCCTATTTTTGTCTTGTAATTCATCAAGAATAACCAACAAGACAAAAAGGGGCAAATGTAGACACCAAAATCATGTCTACTCCCTTGGTCATCCTCTCACATGCCTATTTAGCCCCTCTCAATTAGTTTCCCATGAACCTTGACCTTGGCAGCATGTAAGAATGGGTAGAAAGCTAAAATTAGCCTTTGTTCCCACTCTGAAGCTGTTGACATCGGTCACTATTCGGCCAATGTCGATAGTTCTGCCAGCGTCGATTAACCTTAAACTGTGTCCATTAATTCATTTCTCAATCCATTATTTGTTATCCATTTTCTAATTAGTTTTCAATCTGTTATCAGATCTTCTTTCAAAACGTTCTCAGATCAGACCTTAGTCAAGATCAATCGGTGAATACTCAATCAATGAATCCACCAAAAAGATCTATCTCTCTCTCTTAGGTACTCTACTTCAGTCACCTTGCTGGAGGTCTTCTACATCAAATATCTGCAACTAGTCTGCAACACACCCTCAGAAATCAATCTACAACCATGTCTCCTACTCTCTCTTCAACACGCAATAGGTAAGTGATTCTTTTGTGCTTTCATTTTATTTTCTAGTTATTTGATATCACCACCTAGATTTAGACTATCAGACCACAGAGCAAATTTGAATTCCTCCCAGAAAGGCTGAGAGGCCTTCCCATATCTGAATGTACAGTCTATTTATTGTCCCTGCAACTCTACCTAGACCCTTACACAGACCATTAAAATAGACTTAGACCCTTTTAGATCATTCTGTAGCCTTGAACCCAGTCCAAAACTTGCCCAGACCTCATCCCCAGATTACTGCCCTGACCGACACCGGTCATTTCCCCTACTAACATCGGTATCATAACCGACATCGGTGACCTTCCTTGACTGATGCCAGTAGAACCACCAACGTCGGCAACTGTGCAAAACAAATTGCTACATATCAAGTACACATTTGCTTTTTATTTTGTTTTAGTCTTTAATCATTTCAATCTTTTATCATTCTGTCTTTTATCAAACATTATTTTTATCAGTCAGTGGGTTGACATCCCTCAAGGAAGTCTTCATACTTCTGGGATCAAGATTTTGCTTGGCAGCCCACCATCTCCTCATCTAATGCCTTCTTTGTTTTAGTCTCTTTTTGTTACAGGTGTCATCCTCCATAACCAAAGAGGAGTTCTCATGATGTCTGGATTACAGTGCGCATGACTACATCCAGGTACATACAAGCCTTAGACCATTTCTTTTTAGTTTCTTATTCTCTCTTTGAATGTGAAAGCAAAATCGTATAGAAATAGGTAATTATCTTAAATCAAAATAAAAATTCATAATATACAGTTGTAATGAACTAAGTAATTATGAATATTATGTACATAGCATACAAATATAACTAACTCAACAAGTTAATGATCATGAAAATACATAACATATAATTGTCCATACATCAGTATATAAAGTATAACTTATCAAAATAGTAATAATCCAATCATTAACCATAAAATCCAAAAATAAATAAGAAAATAAGTCTAGGAAAGAATTAGGATGTAACATTATACACTGGTTATCAAGGATCATCTGAAACTCCATTATGAGGCCAAATGAGAACACTAAACATATAGCCATTTCCATAGAGATTTTATTATGAACCCCCTATTAAAAGAAAATAAATGATTCATTCCATGTTGGCATGGGATAATTTCCAAGTGATATCCTATATAAAAAATCCTTAATAAGTTAAAAAAAATTGGGTAATGGTTTTATAGGTATTATTAAGGAATGGTGGGATTTAGTACATCTTGATAGTCAGAAATTTATTTTTAACCATGCCCAATCAATACCAGCTTTGTGTAATGCTCTGACTATTATGTCTATGGCGATATTTGGTAATGACAAGGATATGAATAACACTAATTTTATGAAACCTTGTGTATGTGATATGTGTAGGATATAGGAATACACGTGTTACATAGAAGGGTTATTTTATAATTTAGGGGATATCCATAATCTTACCTATAAAATCCAATATCTATAATCCTTTCCTAAACATTTTGCTAATAAGTATAAAGAGGCAATTGGTCAAAATTTGAAAAAATTGCCATTTTATAGAATTAACCAAAATATTAGGGGTATCCATGAAAATTTGTCTAAATAATAATTAAAAAAAAAGATCCTTAAATTTCACAAAGAAATAGTTGCTAAGTTTTAGAAAAGTCGAGAAGATAATTTTGCATGTATTGGTTCTAGACAATACTATGAGTATACTAAGTAAAGGAAGAAAAGGCATCAACCTACATGTCATTGTCTACCACTATCTTTTAAGCCATGAAAATATAAATTTTATAAAAGAAGAAGATATTTATTTACATACAAGCCCAAGAAAATATTTAGAAAAAGGAAATATGGTGTTTAGAAAAAACCTTTCAAGTATTTCATCTACTAAGGAGAACATTCTGCTAATAAATGTCCAAACCTACAAAAGGAACCTAAGAAGGTTATTGTTTGGAATTCAAATGGTCTTACTAAACATTTTTATGTATTTATCATTGAGGATGAGTTTAAGTATGCATCAATTATTGTATAGGAATTTGATGGTAGTTTAGAGGAACATAATATAAATTTTAAATTATTTTTCGTTATACTCTTTAAAATAATTAGATTATGATTATGCAATAGTATTTCAAATTCATAGGAGCTCATCAATTCATTTTCATAATACACTAGCATTATCTCAATATCTTGAGAATTTGAGAAAAAGGTATGATGAGACTCCTTCATACATAAATAATACTATAAATACTCTCAGATAAAAAAAAAATAGAGTAGTAATATACTAAAATATCCAAAGAAAAACATGAAAAATAATAACTGCAACAAAAATTTCCTAATATTCAAATACTGGATCTTCAAGATAGGGTTGAACAAAATTTCAACTTACATGATCATTCTAGATCCTAGTGGAAAAAAGAAGGAATAGATAATTTAAATTTATCTCTCTCCAAGAATCAAACTAAGATATAAACACTCCTTAAGGAAGAAGCAAAATAACAAGACACTAAATCTATATTTTAAGAATAATTATATCTGGGTATAAATTTGACATAAGAAATGTATTTACATAATAAGACTATGTTCTTCTCCCAAGGAAAAATATGTCATAGTTAATAAGTTAGGTTTCAAAGTACCAATACTTTTTTTTGTTCACTCACCATCAAATGGGATGGATTTAAGGAATATAATATATATGTAATCTTAGACACATAATATAATATATATCTATCAAGTTATCACATAATTCCCATTGATCAATGACAACCAACTTTTCATAGGATGGCATTCGACACTAAAAATGTTATATCTAAATTGTCTACCATGGTTCTTGTTTTGATAAATTGTGAAAAATTAAATTTTAAATTAGTTCAACATGAAATTCATGATTATGACATGATGATTGGATAATATAATTTGTCTTAATAATATACTATTTCAATAGATGAGCATTAGGTCACTCTTGGAGAATTATATACCTTCCCAAAGAAAAATATTAATACCTACAAAATTCCTCTACAATAGGAATCCAATAAGATGGTAGATAATACTTGGATTCATAAAGCCATTAACATATTCTTTCATAATATTGATTATATCATTTACAAAATAAATAAGGATTGTTGTTCATAAAATCCATTAGCATTCAAAGACAATAAAATTTATACATGAAAAATTGAGTTGAAGATGATTATTGATAAATATGGAAAACTAATGGAACCTAAATTTAAAGCACAACACTCAGGTATGTCACCTTATCTTAGGAAATAATGATATGAATAAATTTCACAACATAAATCAATAGTTTTAATTATTGAATCCACAATCCCTTGGGCATGTGAGGATTTGTATTTCAATAAAAAGGCTCAACAAATCAGAGGAAAAAAGAGGTTAATTTTTAATAAAAAGGCTAAACAAATCAAAGGAATATGGTGTTTTACTTTTATAACATATTTATTAATAGGTATTGATATAAATATGTTATAACAATACAACACACTATTCCATCAAAGGATGAGATTATTGAAAGGATAAAAGGTATTGAAGTATATAACAAGTTTTATTTTAAATCTATATTTTGGAAAATTTAGGTAGATGAAAGGGGTAGGTAAAAAACAAATTTAATTACATTATTTAGACAATATGGATGTAATTTTCTTCCATTTTAACTTAAAAATTCTCTAAGTATCTTTTAAAATATGATGAATAAATTTTTTCTCCATTGTACAAATTCATCATAGTTTGTATTGATGATATTTTGATCTTTTCTAAATCTCCAAGGGATCATATTGAGTATTTATTCAAGCTATTATATGATAATGGTCTTGTTCTTTCAACAAATAAAATGGAAACATTCAAGCATGAAATTAATTTCCTTGGTATAACTATTATTTTTGGAGAAGTTACTATACATGAACATATTCTCAAAGATATTATAAATTTTCATGAAATAATGACTAATAAGAAAACCTTTCAAATTTTTTTAGGTTGTATCAATTATATTTCAATATATTAGTTCAAAATTTTGCAGGATATATTAATTTTGAATAAAATATTATCCATGTCACCTCCACCATGGGATGAAAAATGATAGAAGTAATAAAAAAGATCAAGGTCAATTGTCAGAATTTACCATGATTAAAATTACTTGGAAAAGGCTTAAATATCATATAAATAAATGGATATAAATAATTTTTTGGATTTTTTTAAAAATAAAAAATATATGATGTCATATAAAGGTCCTACAAATTATCTTATGGCACATTTAAACATGCTCAAATCAATTATCATTCCACTCAAAAAATTATTAACAGTTATTAAGTATATTCCTTGTTTCATGTTATTTATTAGGTCTGAAATTTTATTATAAGATAAGAATTTAAAAATTTTATAGGTTTCCTATATATCCCAAACAATAAAAATAAAGTAACATCCAATAGATTATCTAGATGGGATACATTCCTAGCTGATTTTAACTTCACAATGGAACATATTCTAGGTCAAAAACATTATCTACTAGATTATGTCTCAAGAGAGAATAATTAGGCCTATCAGGTAAATATGGTAACTATTTCAGAAGTAAAGGATGAATTTTATGAGCATATATGGGGAACATACTCCATATTACATAGGCTTACTTAGGAAAGAAACATAATAACATTTAGATAATATGAACACTCATATAATATTATTATCCAATAGCTTGGTTTCACTTCTTAGTTCATGGAACATGATGGGAAGAGATGGGGTCTATTATTCTTTGTTATAATAATTCATACCTTGAATATGAATTTTTTATGTCTAGTCATGAATTACTTAATTTGGTTGAAATAATTGAGTTTAAATTTATTATCTAATGGTCATATGAATGGCCATGATTTAATAATTCTAAATATGTTTTTTGTAATTCACTAGGTGTAATATCTAATTATATCAAGCCATTTTTGGAAAATTTTATGCCAACTAAACCTTTAGATAACCCATCTATCTAGGTTCATCCAACTCAAATGAATAATATTTTCATTGGTAATAAAATTCCATTTTGGATACATTTTAAATTATTTAGTGTGTAGAATCACCAACATAATAATGTCAATAATTAACTAACACAACCCCCAATTTCCCTATTTAATCAGTTCACTTTTTAACATTAGGAAAATATTCCTCTTCCATAATCAGGACAAGATTAAGATTTCTAGATACTCTACACATATATCCATATTTTCTAGTTTTTGATATTGATGACCACTACTCTTATATGAGAGACCATGATGATTAAATTGACTATTATTTTCTATAAAACACACACATGTTGGGATCACTATTGATCGGGTGTGCCCTTCAGTATGTATTTCCATATGAAAAATGTGAGGTGGACCTCATAAAATAGTTATATTTCAACATCATTGATACATTATATGTTCTACTCTCAGTGTTTCATGTTGGGATGTGTTCCTTACTACCAGTTATTTATTGTCTACTTTATTGATCTAAAATATTTATTGATGGTTGTTGATATTGCTTATATTTATCTATAAATATAATCTCTTCCTTGATCTGAAGTAAGTCTATTTAGATGATAAGTCCTCTATAATATTTGATTCTAAGGTTGAATATAAGGATACAAATATTATTCTCTTCAATTACCACAATTCAACCATACAAATAAAAAATATGGTCTTTATTGATTCCATATTAGAGTCTCTATTACAGTGTAGAGAAATTTTTGTTAGGGTTTATGTATAAATTTTCATTGAAGGTTAGCAGAGGTTTCTAATTATGTAGGTTGTCCTAATTATTTAGGTAACTGAGATGAGATAAATGCTTGGTGAAAAATTTACTATTTATCTAGTAATACTATTAGCCATGCTTTAAATTTTTCTAATGTCCTTTTAAGCACTATCTTGATTACTAATCAGAGAATAAAATTTAAGAACCTATAAGTGTGATTTAGTTCATATGGCATTGATTCTAGTATAAGTTTGACTATGAGCCTTTTGAATCTTTTTTTTTAAATTTTCATATATCACTCATCTTTTGAATGATCTGATCTTTTCTAAATATGATTAAGTCAATATATTTTTGTATTCTAGTTATTATAGAATCTTGAATATGTCCTATAGCTTGGAATAAATAACCATTATAATATAAGTTTATTGACTAAAGCATCTATGTAACTTAATATAGAGACTTATAAATTTATATAATTATATTATTCAGACACTTAGTGGCTTATTTATTATAGTTTAATAGTCTAACCTCTAGAGACTGATCTAAATTCCTAAATGTCTATCTCAAATAATACATCTGATCCTTATACTCCTTAATTTATTCTTATTTATCAAGATCATAGGTTACTTCCATAGAAATGGTTTTGGCTTCAAACAATAATTGTTGATTTTTATAAATGAGGCATAAAAGCTACGTTATCTTGAATTTTAGTTATTGCTTGAACCATATTGATGAGTGACTGATGAAGAATCATTTAGTTTTCTAAATATTGGTATACATCAATTTATGGGTAATGAATCTTTGTATGGTACAAACATATTAGATGGGATGACGCCCTAATATTATTCAAATGATCTGGAAGTTTTGATGTTTGGGAAATAAATATGATTATAGATTTGTTGGTTAGGTCTTTTATAGATGTATAAAAAGATAAAAACTTCAAATGATTTTGTATAAAATGATTATATACTATCCATTTGGTAGGAATTTTGAATTCATACATAAACCCTAACACAAATTTTCATACACGACAATAGAGACTCCAATAGGGACTCAATAAAGACTAGATTTTAGGGTCCATTTCTAGAAATTAAATAGAATATTTTTTGTATACTTATCTTTGACCTTAGACTCAAAGCTTATATAGTACTTATCATACAAAAAGACTTAATTAATATTGAATAAGATATTATATATATATATATATATATATATATAATATCAATATCAACGGTTGTTAGTAAATATGCTAGATTAATGAAGCAAACAATAATAGGTACTAGGGATACACACACATATATACATACATACACACAAACATAGATATATATACATATGCATGTGTGTGTGTGTGTGTGTGTGTGTGTGTGTGTGTGTGTGTGTGTGTGTGTGTGTGTGTGTGTGTGTGTGTGTGTGTGTGTTTGTGTGTTTGTGTGTGTGTGTTTGTGTGTGTGTGTGTGTGTGTGTGTGTGTGTGTGTGTGTGTGTGTGTGTGTGTGTGTGTGTGTGTGTGTGTGTGTGTGTGTGTGTGTGTGTGTGTGTGTGTGTGTGTGTGTGTGTGTGTGTGTGTGTGTGTGTGTGTGTGTGTGTGTGTGTGTTCATGTGTGTCATTAATTTATACATAAAATATATACAACATTACATTAGAGGTCCACCTTTATCCCCATTAAATGGTAGGAAAGGAAACACACTCCATAATGAGCTTTCAGCTTTTTCCCTCTTTAGATATCTCTATAGAGTATGAGTATGAGTATGAGATTATAATCCATAAACCTCTTCTCATGATCCTATCAGCTTATCTCTTGTCTGAGAACTTGGGATACAATCACCCTTTGGGTAATGATGTCCTCTATTAAATCTATATGTGTTTTAGCCACATGTTTCTATTCCTCATAATCTCCTCTTGTTAGGACTATCAATGGAGAAACAATGTACTCTCACTACCATATATCCCACATAGTAAAATCATCCAATATAAACCAAGTAGCATGTGGTTTAGATGAAGGTACCACTAGATCCATCATTTGATAAGTATTGTACTCTAGTAGTATGTCATCCCAAATATTATGATGTGCAGTCTCCAATACACTCCTCCACCTCAGCATGTATACTTTTGAATATTTAAAACATAAAAGAAATTATACATTAACTATTTTTATATATTTTAAAACAAGTAGAGTATCACTAGTACCTAACTTTAATATATTTATGTCTATAAAAGTTAAGTGATAGAAAAAACTTAATGCATAATTTATTATTAAATGTTTCATTGGGATAATCCATGATGGTTTCCCCATATGATTTGCCTCCTAAGTCATGGACACTATCTTGACTAAGTTCAAGTCAAATAACCCATATGCCACATCATGGATCCTCCTCCTCTTCTATCTATACATCTTAAGAATCCATTTTCTTCTCATTACCATTCACTATGCATAATTATTTTTGTTTTTTTCTCCAAATTTAGGCAAACTATAGTATCACTATTAGAACCTCAGCTAGAATTCTTCTCCCTCTTTATTTACATGGACATATTTAATACCTCAAACAATGGGGTAGGATAATATGAGGATCCATTGGGTACACTATCCAAAACAACCCTAATACTTGGTTGTAAGGTTGACTCCTAGACCATTGGGTTTATTCCCTATGATCTAAATTTTCATGCATGATACTAATGTATATGTCCATGAATCTCATGCATCTATTTTACCTTGTTAGGTAATCCATATGATATGATCTCTATAAATGATCTCAAAATATGGATGTAGATGGATTTTTTGTACCGTGTGATCATGTACCTATATTCTCACTCAAGGTAGGTGATTTCCAACCTAGTGGATTAATATGACAGGTTTATACATTGGTAAACGCTTACAAATCTGAAAATAAAATAGTATAATTGGTCCCATAATTTTATAACCCCATGTAAAAATGATATAAATGTCACATATGAGTTTCAACCATATGGAATATCCCATATCATATAACATTAACATATCTAAATAAAAAAGATATAGAGAAATAATGTACAAGGAAACTTACCCATCCACACTATGCCACAACACACACATGGTCACATATGTTTGATGATCTCCTTATAGATATTCAAAACACAAAAAACACATAAAAAATAACTATATAATGAGGTTATACTCATCTTACTCATATGAAATTATTTCCTATTAGGTTAGATCTTGATGTTTGTCTACTTTGAGAGGTGATTCAAACATCATAGGAGTGCTATCAATTATCAATCCCATTGTGGATTGCACATAATCAATGGTGATGGACACCTCCATAGTATCCGCATCCACCAACCATATAAATGTAGCTTTAATCCTCTTCAATTCCCAAAAAATATAGTGATCAACTTATAACTCAATAGGAATCTACACATATAAATGATTCCTCTGAAGCCCAAGTTATATAATCTAGCTTGGTTATTGAGAGACACTTTTTGGACAATAAATCCAACAACCAAATCACTTCAATGAAACTCCATAGTCATTTTATCTTTTGTTAAATACAAAAAAAATTGAATCCAATCATATTTTTATCCAAAAATCCAAAATTATATAAAAAAACCTAACTAAAAATAAATAAATCAAAATGTTCCATAATTTTTTACTATACTAACCATTATATTATTTTTTATTGTACTAACCACCTATAATTTTATTATACTAGCTAGTCATTTATTATATAATATACCATCCATATATAATTTATGTCATCCTTTAGTAACTTCATAATACATCATCCATCATCTACGATACTAACCATGTTTATAACACTTATGAATCTTCTAGCCATACAATATGATAGTGGCCAAAATACATTTCCTTGACAACATCAATAAGATTTATAATATACCAACCATGTTTTTCTTCCATTTATAATTATTAGCCACCCCATCTGATACAAACCATATCAATAGACTCATATTTATAATTTTATTAGCTACCATCTATTCTATCAACTAGTGTTGTCATTTATTGTACATAACTCCATCAAACATATTAAATGATATAGGCCTAGATTGTAATTTCCCTCCATCCAATTGAATTGACTTGTCTAATATAGTCATTTTATGGTTATTATTTATTCATTTATCTCTAATAAAAATAATTGGACCTAAATTTTATGTTTTTTCAGCTAACCATTACTCATCACATTTTATTCTACAATCTCACACTTGTTTGGGAAAATTTCACTACATGGATTTTCATTGGTACCTAGATTTCCTAAATATAATATATGAAAAATGTAACAAATAGAACATTAGATTAAAAATATAATTTTAAGTATCGATTAAATACATTAAAGTGACCTCCTACATGTTCTCCCTATTATCCATAATCCATTATCTCTTTTTGTGCTAAATTTGGAAAAACATATCTCTAGTTTTTAAAAAGAACAATGGAAAAATGGTAATATATTTTGCCTATTTATAGTGAATATATGAAATTTGAAAAATTAAAGTTATTTAACTCTATATTTTTAATTTTACCAATATAATTTTTTGTATTTCATTTTCTTGAACTAAAAGAAACACTAAGATCTTAGAAAAGGAGAGAACTTTTAAGTTATAACATATTATTCTGGGAAAATATGGTTTTTTCTCTTATTGTTTAGGGCCATGATTTATTATTATCTATTTTCACCTCATTTTATATACAATTAATCAAATGCCACATATTTAATCATAAAGGTAAGTAAACTTACATATTGTCATTTATTCACTTTCATTTACTTTAAGTTCATTCATTGTTTCTTTTCACTTGTGCTCTTTTGTGTTACAATGTGTCTATCCCAAAGAATCATCTAGAATTAGAATATTGTGACACATGATGAAATTCAAATTAAATTAGTTTATACACTTTATATAAATTTTATCTTGTAGGGTCTTATCAACACATTAATCTCCATAAGGGAACATCTTTAAGGGTGCACTGAGAATGGGGTGGGATTGAATCATGACATTGTGAAATAAATGTTTAAATAATATTAATTCACACCTAAATTACTATCAATATTAAATCCTCTTAGTATACTTTTGTATTACCTATATGTCTACTTTATGTTCATATTTCCTAGTTTCCCTATATGATATCGTATTGAAAAAGATGATAAATTTTGTTTCATACTCATTATTCTTGTAATATATCATATTGGATGATATATTTTTGTGGTTTTATTCTATCATATACTCTATGTTATTCTATCTAATATAGTGATGTGTCAACAAACATTATACAAGTATATTAGTTTGGCCAATATTATCAGCTTTAAATTTATTGGTTAGTTTTGAATATTTTATATGTATATATAGGGGTCATATTTATTTCCAAAATATATAAACATATTCATCTACTCTGATTTCAATTTCATTTATGATCATAAGTAGTATTTGGATGAGTTGTAGGTTTATATTCTTATCTTATAGGTCTAGTTTTTTAGTGTTTTGGAGGATAAATAAGATATTTTGAATTAACAAGGTACACTTAGTCTTAGAGTCCCCAACTATGGATACTTAGGTCTTCATCCTACTATTGGATCTTCTAGCTACATGTAGTCCTAGAATATTGGTTTGCTTTGGGAGATTATTCTTTTGCAAAAAATATTCTAGTTCCCTTCCTTGTGTGTACCTCATGATGACTAAGCATGTTCCAAACAAGATATGCTTGAGTCCTATACTTATAACTACCTTGAAGGATTATTATGTTATTTATCATGAGTCATAGTTGGTGAATGAGTTTATAAGAGATTCCTCAATGCATGATTATTATCATAAGGCCTTATTTGAGTCTTTTTCCATCTTGATAAATCTCATTAAATTATTATATGTATTCAAATTACATGAATTCATTCCTTGGTTAGAAACATAGCTATATCATTACATGAAAAAAAACAAGATTGTCCTAGAAAGTGTAGTTCATGATGAAAAAGAAGTAAAATGAGTATTCATAAGTCATTATAAAATCCATTAACACATTCAAAATAGTCTTCAAAGTGCATGAAAAGGTATAAAATATATCATATCATTTGAACTATTTAAGTCACTTTTGGTAAAAATACCTCTTTTAATACCTTATAGAGCCTCATAACACTAAACTAGCCTCTATCATGTCCACTAATCCATTCCAAAGATAGTTAAAGTGAATTAAATGTCTCATTTTCCCTCCATTGATTTTCATTTGAGATATTTCATCCTTATTTCAATGTCGAAATGACATTTACTAGTCAATATCATTCCAATTTTCAATATGAACATGCATGTTTAAAGGTTGTCAAATATTATTTTTAGGATTTTATAGGGACATAGAGGTCCATTAATTGATAAATACCATAAAAAAGAAATAAAAATGTAAAAAAACCTTTGAAATGAAAATTTATATGAGGAAAATAGGGTTTTGAGGAGAATTATTCAAGGGTAAAAAATTGTACAAACACTTAAAAACTAGGGTAGATCCATGTAAGGTCAAACACCTCATATTAATTCCATCATAGGTCTTAGATAGAAGATACATGATTAAGAGAACTCAAAATAGGTTAAAATAGACCAAGACCACATTTGAAGGTCTAGAGTACATGGCATTCTTGTTGAGTAAGTGCATGGTAGTGTACAACCATTGAAATAGTATCAGGGGGCATAAATTTTACAATTGTTAAGAGGTATATATAAGGATACATAACTATAAACAATCACTAAGAATCCCAAACTCACTTTCAAATAACTTGATAGAGGCATGTATTACATTGTGATCTTCTTTCTCTTATTTCATGGATCAGGTATATTATTGGAGAAGGTAAATATGGTCCTTAATCACCTCTTATAGGATTTTTTAGAGAGAATGAGGGTAGGGGAAATATGAACTATCATAAAAAAAGGAAGATTTATCCCAAACCTATAAAGAATAATGATACACTTTTTGATGCTTAGAGCTTATTTCAATGGAATGGATGTAGAAAGAGGGTTGTCTAGGTGTGATGAATATCTATTGAGAGACATCCAATACATTGTAAACCATTAAAAATAGCCAATGGTTTCATATATTATCTAAGGCCAAATGATGACCTACAATTCTACCAATTAAAGAAGGGAAGTTTCAATATATTTTAGGGGGATATTCACCTAGAAAAAGATAATGAATAGACCTAATGATCTTTGTATAACTCCTCATATTATCCAAATGAGTGAAAGATAAATGTTATTGAATAAACCTAGTTATAGGTTCTTAGAAGTATTAAGGTCTTGAAAATCATCAATTAGGTTTGCAAGGCATTGATGGAGTTTAAAGCGATTTCAAGATGTTTTATTTTAGGTAGAACCTCAGAAAAAACCCATAACTCCTATTCTTGGTTCATGCCACATAAATGAAGAGATGGACTTAGGAAATTTAGTTCCAAAGTAGATTATTATGGATTAAAATGGTTGCATGCATGTGGAAAATATCTATCTAACATGAGACTTTGTGTTTTGTTAGAGACATTCTAAGAGTGTTATGTCATGTTATGCCATGTGATAGATTATGCCAAGGTGATAAGAATGAATAATAAGGATGTACAATGGTTCACCATACCTTAATTAATTTTTAAAATATTTTTTAATGGATTAAGTTAATTTATCATTGTTTAAGTTATCCCTATCATGTTCATATGAAGGTTTCCCAACTAAAAGGTTGAACTTGAAGGAGTTTTATAGGCTTGTGAGAAGGTGTGGAGTTTCTTTAAAGATATTTTATGCAATAATAGAGGACTAAATCAATAAAGAGATCCCATATGTCTAATCATTTGTCCAAGTTTTTTTCCAAACATAAGAGAACTATAAATTCATTTACATGCCTATAGAGAAGAGTCATAATAAACATGAGTAACATCACCTCCAAATGTCTCTATAGCATCCTCTAGCTTAAATCATGGTTTAGTATGTTGTGAAAGCCTTAGGTATGATATAGTAATCATAATGATTATTAATATAAATTATAAGTCATTTTCAAATGAATTTTTAGTTTCTCAACCTTCTCAAATAATATTAATATTTATAGGTGATGTTGAGGAAATTTTTAAAGCCTAATGCTTGAAGAGTTTCAAAGCCTTCATGAAGGTAGAATAGAGTTCGAATGGTGAATGAAGAATGCCAAAAATGTAATAATTCAAAATTAATAAATAAATAATCTAAATTTAAATGTTTCAAGTGTTTATTAAGAATAATTTCAATGGCTATATAATTAACATGAGGACCTACAGGTCTACATGGTCACAATAGAGATTTGTAGTGATTTCAAGATGTTTCTTTGAGGATGAGGCCTCAAACCAAATATAGGAACGTTATTTATTACCTTAAATACCATATAACATGAAATTTACCTCATAATAATTCATATTCAATGTACAATACAGGATAATCCAAGTCTCAAATTACCAGGTTGCAAGTCTATGGAGGTCCACTCTAAAGGGTGCTCAACTCAAGGGTCCCTTGACCTAGTTTGAAGCCATTATGACTATTGTAGGTAAAGTTAGATTTATAAGGGAGGTGTTATTAAAATTTACATGAAAACCAATCCTTAAATAACTTATAAATTCCTACCTATGAACTATATAATGTAAAGATGGAGGTTCTTAAATAAACCTAGTCAAGAAATCAAAAAGCTAAAGGTGTGTGAGCATGGTTTAGTAAATTAAAATGACCTACTACTACAATATTAGATGGAAATATTATTCAAGAATTGAATGTAGTGAAACCAATTATGTTATAATATTCAAGTAAGGATCTCAATATAATTCATAATGTATAAGAAGCTAAGTTTCCATGAACAATTCAAAAGAGCATATAGACAGTCAAGAGATTATCTATACATTTAATAACATATTAATATCAGTTCAAAGTTAGAGGAGGAAAATTAAATAAATTATAAATTAATTAAAAATATTATCTTAATTAATTTATGATACTTGAACATTTATCACATAATTTCCATTATGGTCCCCACGAACATAGTCTACCCACTACAATCACCCAGTTGGTGCTCATATTTATTAGTGTAAACATTGTTCAAGCTTAGATTGTACTTGGAGAGAATGATAGATGCACATATATTAATAAAATTTTAATATAAATATTCACTCATTAAAATCTCTAAAAATTAGATCCGAGTTAAAATATGAATGGTTTGGGTCATTAACAAATCTATAGAAAAAAGATTGAGTTTAAAAAGGTTGTCTTACACCTCAATGTCCCTAGAAGCCTTTTATAGTTTGAAACATGATATAAAGGGTTTAAATAGATAAAATTATTCTATAACACTTAATGATGGGTTTAAACCAAGTTTCAAAGAACTTTTAAATAAATTTGTAAGTCTATCAAGTCCTCTATGGTTACGACATATTTCTCCAAACTCCCATGACCAGACTTGATCCTCAAATAGACTTGAGAGGATCATAAATCATAATGTGTAGTTATAATTTAAGGATTCCAAGACTTGAGTGAGGATATAAAAAATTAAATAGGTATAGATGAGGTTGTTTGTATGGTTTACAAGATGAAAATAAACAAAATTATGAAAAGAATGAAGTGTAAGTTCTACATAGAATATAAATATTGGAGGCATTTAGGATGAAGATCAAGGATCTCCATATTTTAACTAGGTATTATATGATAATTGGAAGTTTTCATGATATATATGGGTGAAAATATTTTTCCATAGGATTTTTCATGGTCTAAGACCCTTTAGTCATGTGTTTAGAATGGTTCTTAGCAGTGTTTAAGGTAACTTAATGTTGTTTAAGGTAATTTAACATAGTTTAAGGTATCTATAAAAATACTAAGGTATAATTTTTAGGGTGTGACTTATTTTATAAATATTTTATTGTAAAAATTCCTTTATAATAATATATAAGAGGGGTGAGGAACAATCATGTAACCTAAACCTAGTCAAGAGCCTTGTTGCTTAAACTAAGAGTGAAAAACCTTGATTCTCTAACTTATAATGTGTCCAAAGAGGTTTTCATGGTTAATAGGATACATGAGGACATGATATGATTTTTTATATTCAATTTATGGTTTGACAAACCGTTTGGGATTGGAGAAGAACTTCAAGGGAACATCAAGCTAGTTGTAAGAGGAGAGTGGTGGACATTAAGCATGTGCAAACTCAGTTGTACAAGTCCATGGATCAGATTGGTAATCATATAATGTGGATATGTTATTAAAGGACATTTAAAAAAATTTATAAGGTGGAATTAATCCCTCAAATCTATTAAGTACCCTTAATAAGTTGAACTAGAGATAATCAATGTGTATAATTAGAAAGTTTAAATGACTAAAGCTCAGTCTAACAAATGTATGACCTATTAAGGTTATTTGATAAGTTTGAGTGTGTTCCTAAAAATTTTATATAGGTTTTTGGAATAATAATTAAATTATTAGAGCCATGAATAATCATTAAGAGGGTAGACTACCCCTAATCCTTCACTAAACCTCAAGGTTAGTTTTTGGGATCTTTATCACATTATAAAAAAGAAAAAAAAGGATACAAACACCTAAGCATGGTTATTCACACCCATAAAACAACCAATTAAGTAAATAATCAATATGGTTAGGGTTTGATAAAGAAAAAAATGGATGTATAGGTTTTCCAATTAGTTGAAGATGACACACTTGTCTAAATTAGTGAGAATGGTCTTCAATGACACATACAAGTTAGTATCATACTAGAATAATATTATAGAGAGGTTTTTTGCCATATTAAATATGAGAGATAATCCTTCATTATTTTTCACACTTCATCAAGTCTTACCCTAGAATAGTTCTACAACAAAAAGATAAAAAGGGGTATAAAACTCATAAACTATCTTAATTATTGGGCTTGCAAAGAAGGATTGTAGGTTTGAAACTAGAACCACAAGTGGAGAAATAAATAAAAAGATCCATACAAGCTTTAAGTGGTTAAAATAAAAATTTATTATTCCTAAAAATTAAACTCATAGGTATATCAATTCCTTGAATTTTAATGCATATAAATAAATACTTATGATATAAGATATGGTTTAAGAGTGGCTTGATATTGGATGGATGGAAGGGTCAAGAGACTCCAAGTTGATGTTGTAGGTTTTGAATATGTTATATTTATATATTATAATGATGATTAAAGCCAAAAAAAAAATTAATGATGAAGTCTAAACAATAGAAAAAGGTTTTAAAAGCATAAACAAGACATGAAGCTACTTTGAGAGGGACACTAAGCATTAAGAGGAATGAAAAATCATAACTCCAGTGAGTTGTTGCAAGTTTGTCAAGATTGGAGATGCAAGATAAATATCTCAAGGATTATCATGATATTTCTATATTTATTCAAGGTCATAAAGAAGGTATATATAGATAATTTTTAGTTTGATATTTTATAAATAAATTGGTTAACCATTCAAGACCACAATAGAGAATCAATATATTGAAGAGGTGATCCAAAAACATGTGAATTCTCACTAAATGCCCCTCCATGATTATCAGCCATGATTTAGGCCTAAAAATGGCATTGAAGACTAACTTGAAAAAGGTAACTCCCATGAGGTCAAGTAGTGATCATCCCAAGTCAACCATGTATATGAATTTTTCATTCGTAAGGAGGTGTAAATTGGGTGAGTTAGACTTGGAGGTAGGAGTTTATAGAGTTAATGAGCACTTATTCTCCAATAAACCAATAAAAAAAGATAAATTTGGGAAATTAAAAGTTTATCCTCCACTCCTACACAACTTTATTTAAGGTATCTTCATCCTGGAAGGTATGAGGGCATTGGAAAAGGCATTATGGATTCATTTTTAGTTTTCTTCTTTTCATCAATAGGCTAAATATGAATGTAGTGGTTGCATTTATGTAGTTTGATATTGTTTTTGTTTTCTAAATTTTATTTAAAAATGGCTAAGAATGCCTCTCATTGTATCCATGCATTGGGTATGACAAGACTCCACCTACTTATATTAATGTATTTTCAAGCCTTTTAAATCAACATAAAAATGAAATTTACATTCTTAATATTGATATTATTATGTGGTTTCAATATATAATTAATCTACATCTATGGAGAAAATATTTTTCTTCTTGTATGTCCTTTGTTCTTAACCTTACTATTAGTAGGATGAATTTGTATAGGTCATATGTTGTGTTGGAATTTTATATCTAATTAGATTGTTGTGGAAACTAGATTATTCTATCTAATATAGGGCCTCCTAGTTATCCTTTCAAATCCTACTCATAGAATCATAACCTAATTTTGAAACATTGATATATGAAGAGCCTAATTTGAAGAGTGTGTAATGAAATTGAATTCCATATTGATTCTTGTAGTGTTATTTAAAATATTGTATAAGGTACATAGGATCACTAGTATATCACCTCTATTAATTTTAGTTCCTTACTTTATGTTCTCTTTCTCCCTTTTACTTTTAGTTTTAGTAGTATTGGTGTTACTTTATGTTATTCATCAAGTGAGACAACACTCTCTAGAGGTTCACTCCAACCAGAGGTAACCCACAACCTTGGAGAGATCCCATTATATCAATTAGAAGGAGAATTAATTTAACTACTTCTCCAAGGGGTGAATTCTAATCTAATAATAGTTTATTACACACCCAATGGGACTACTACTTAGAGAATTTAGAAGATTTTTTGAGGAAGGTGATGTTTTTTCCAAGTTTTAGTGTTTAGACACATATATAACATCAAAAAATTCTAAAAGGATAACAAGGATCTTAGTTTTAGGATAGTTCCTTAAATTTCATGATAAAATTAACAACGAAATCAACTCTAAGAGATCAAAGTCTTAATTTTTTTGAGTTGAAATTTGATTCTAAATAAGGAAGAGAAACCCTAGGGATGATCAATATACTAGACCTTATTTTGATGCCAATTCCACTCACCACATCCTATTAACACCTAAAAAATTTTATATGCTTATTCCTATAATCTAAATATTTGTCACCTTAATGGGGAAAGTCCATGAAACCTTTCCCAACATGATGACATACCTATATCTACCCTTAAAAGTGTTCCATTTTTCATTGGATAAGACATAACTACCCCCATTAAACATATCAAATATGTTTCTAATATTTATTAAGTCCACCATGTTATTCATAAAAATGTGGCCATCATATTTTTAGCTACCTCCTTCAAGGGAAAGTCATTTCAATAGTACATGGATTTGAGGTTGAATTCAATCACCATGAGGGATGAACCTAAAGAGGCTTTATGTAAGTATTATAAAGACAAATCATATTATTTATCCTTGGTTATGAAATTAAAAACCATTGAGAGGGAACCACATGATTACATGTACAATTTTAACTCTATATTTTAGAGGAAAATGAACATGGTCCCATAGTTGGTAAGGTGTACACCTAAGTATGATCATCTATACTATCTAAGAGTGTTGATTAGTGACATCTTAGTTAAGATACAATCCATGGGTGGTAGCACACTTCCAAATTCCTATGAAGTAGCCATCAGGGATAAAAATAGTCTTATCCATGATGGAAAGATACCACCAAGACCCCCCATACCCATATTTACTAAATTATATCCTGAACCACCTACCCAACCACTCCTGGCCATATTCCTGTGCCTATAAGTCAACATACTAGCCAAGCACCAACTCCTTCTAGTGAGATTCATGATGTGAAGGTTTTGATTCAAAATCTTGAGAATTATTTAGATGTCTTGAATAGGCAATAAGAATAAAACAATAGACCTTATCATCCATATAACTTGTCTTTTTAGCCCAATAGGAAGTCCTTCTATGGATATTTTCAAGGACAAGGTTTGATTACCCATACTAGACCCTATAAAAACCATAATCCCTTTGTTATTATAACTTTAAATGAAATTTTTTATGTCTAAAATAACGCTAACTAATACTATGAGTTGTGATACCCTTATGGCCAACTACATAATCATACAACTTGTCCTAATGGTGTTCTCAACCAAGCATTAATGGTACAAAGTGTAGAACCATCTTGAAGAGACATAATTATAAGTACCACATCAATAAGAATATTCTCAAAGTTAGGTGCAAGATAATTCTACACTTCTAAATTGGATATAGGATTACTATGGATTAAATCAAATAAAGGATCAAAATAGAGATTCTACATCCATAACATCCAAAATAAGGTCAAATAAAAGGGTTTATAAAGTGGAGATAACAACTGATAAGGGTCAAACATCATCCTCACAAGCATCCCAAGTGGTTACAAGGTCTGTTCCAGTAATAAAAGTTTAATAACCTTAGTAAAAACGTCCCATGAGAAAGGAGGTGTAACCTAATGAGCATATCCAACACAAATAATTTTAAGAACCTGTTATTTCCCCTAAAATTTAGTCTAAGTTTTGTAGCACCTATTTTAATGTTATTTATCAAATGAATAATAATAATGTTAACATTTTAATGTGAGAAAGCTTTTCTATTCCTGGATAAAAGGACTTGTTATAGGAAGCCTTGTCTAATCTTAAACTTGTAGTTAAATTATCAAAGGAGACCAGGTCTATCCTCACCAATACAACCCAAACCAAAGAAGATGAATCAAGTATAAGTGATAAAAATACACCTTTATATGTATCCATGATCACATGAAATCATTTCGTGCATAACTACATGATCAATATTAGTGCAAGTAATTTTGTTATGCCAAAATAGATTTTTAATAAGCTAGGATTAGAATATGAGCCTTTCTCTAAGGATTAGTTCAGTTGGATGATAAAAACATAAATATAAATGGTATTAATCAAATTATTGATCATTAATTTTCATTCTTATCTCAATTTCTCAATCCTTCAATATATCTTCATCATATATCTTCCACTTTACTTTGAATTATGTCTATATAGGGACATTACTAGCAATATTGGAGGCTAATTATCATTTTATTGGCCCTATATGATATTTATAAATAGTTATGGAACTAAATTCACTATTTAATCCAAGCATATAAAAAATAATCACATAGAACCTAATACATCAAATGTCTCTAATGTCAATTATGCCATACTAGACTAGGAAGATGTGGTAGACCTTGAACCATATATACTCCTTGAAGGTTTTCCTAATCTTATCCTTGATTAATATGGTGTTTAACACCATGATTATGATCCCTTAAATATGGTTGAGCAAAATTATCTTGGCACTTGTTACTTTTAAAAGGAACATGTATTTCTAAACCTAGTCAAGCGTAGTGAGCATGATGATGGAGCACTAGATTTAATTTTTATGAATCCATAACCAATAATGGAGTAAGGTTTAGTGTAATTTTGGTGTCTTCTAATAAGGATAGGTACTATTATACCATTATGTTATATATTTTTTCTACAAACAACTTAGATGAATATGTAGCCTTCATACATGTTCTCCAATAGGTTAAAAAGAGAGGGATAAATTGTTTACAAGTATTTAGAGATAGTGAATTGATTGTAAACTATGTAATAGGGTATAATGTGACTAAAAATTAGTTATTTAAGTCCTATAAACATATATTTTTTTATCTTATTGAGTAATTTGAGGATTTCAATGTGTAAGTAGACCCAAGAGAGGAAAATAAACATACTAATAGGCTAACTTCTATTAGTGCTTAGTTTCACATTCTCAATTATATAAAAATAAAAAAGGTATAATAACATATAAAGGTGATTATGAGGCCTTTTATACATGATAATACCACTAATTAGTATTTTTGTTATAGTGACCAACAAATATTCCTTTTCTTTAAATAAGAATCTATTTCTTATGTAAGAAATTAGAATAAAATACAAAACAATATGATGATCAATTCATCCAATTCAAGTCAAATAATATTTAAAAATTATTGATCACACTTGAAAACATTTTCATTACTGATGATTAGATTAGGGGAGAAAAGGTGAACACGAATATCAAACATGAATATTATGAGTTTTTCCATTTTCAAAGACAAGCTTCTGCATATAGGTAAGGTATGTATTGAAGAAGAAAAAAATTATTTTGTTGAACTTGGAGAATAATTTGGAGATGTATTTGCATGGAAGTATAGTGGTATTAAAGGATTTGTTCCTAGTTTTTCATAACACACTATAAATCTGAATTCTAATGCCAAAAAAGTTATATAAAGATAAAGACCCATAAACCCAAAGATAGAACCTCTCATGAGGAAGGAGTTGAATATGTTGATTTAGGTTAGGATAATCTTTCCAATAAATCATTCATCTCAAGTTGAAAAATTTATCCCTATGAGAAATAAGAACAAAGAGATAATTTTGTGTGTTGACTTTAGGGATTTAAATAGAGCTTCATTGAAGGATCACAATCCATTGCCCTCCATGGAAAAAGTTTTGTAAATAGTGGCAAGTTTAGAATATTTATCTCTTCTTGATGGTTATTTTGTCTAAAATTAGATATAATTTTAACAAGAGGATAATTTTAAGATATACTTCACCACAAAGTAGGGGACCTATGGCTAAAAAAATATGCTTTTTATATAGTTTAATCTAAAGAAACTTTTTAGAGTCCATGTATATGGAATTTCAAGGATTAATTAATGATATTATTCTTGTCTATCTTTATTATATTACATTTTTTATAAGGATGATAATGGCCTATTGTGCCATGTTGGGTAAGTCTATAAGAGGTGTAAGTAGTTTTCGGTCTCACTTAACCATAATAAATGCATATTTTTAGTCTATGAAGGTAAGCTCCTAGGCCATGTTATCTCCATGAAAGGACTTGTAATTGATCTAGAAAGTGTAAGTGTTCTTGAATTTTATTTTTGTATTCATAATGAGGGGGTATAAATTTATTTAGTTATTATTAACTTTGTTAGGAGGTTCATATCTAATTTTTCCAACCTTGTGAATCTACTAAATTCCATGTTGAATAATAATATTTATATTAGATAGACTGAGGAAGGAATGGACAACATTGAGGAAATAAAATAGGCCATAGCTCAGGCCCTTACATTGGTAAACCTTGAATTTAGCAAGGATTTCACTCTAAATTCGTTTAGATGTATGGATACTACCTAAGCCATGTTGTTGTAGCAGAATAAAGAAGGGTTAGATAGTCCAATAATCTTCCTTAACAAAATGTTGGATTCATATGAGGTGAGATATACTTTTGTATAAATTCACGTTCCTTCTATAATAATAAGTCTTAATCGATTTATGGATTTAGTGTCAAATAATAAGATCTATTTAATGGTCTCTTACCCAAATTTCAAATAATTTATTTTGATCAAGGACTTAAATGAAAAGAGGAAAGGATAGATTAAAATATTTATGGAGTATGATGTGGATATTAAAGTCACAAGAATAGAAAGAGGCAAAATCTTACATGAATAGATATATTTAGACTTGAAATATTATAAAAAAGGTTGTCCTAATATTTCAAGAAGACTAATAGCCAACTACACCTACAATCTACAATAGATGTACTAAGGATATGATTATATTTTTATAAACTAGTAAGTTCTCCCAAGGTCTAGTCAAATCCAAGAGAAGATACTTTAGATTATATTATATTTATTATGTCTTATTGGATGGTATTTTATTTTGGAAGGATGTCAATGGTGTTCTATTGATGTGTGTTGAAGCAAAACAGGTTGAGAAGGTTTTTCAAGAGTTCCATGATGGAGTATCAAGTGGGAATTTTCTCCAAGAACCATAACTTTTAAGATAATGAGGATAGTCTATTATTGGCCTGAATTTTTTAGGGATGCATATACATGGGTGAAGAAGTGTAATAGATGTGTATTTTTCATTGGAAAATATAAATTAGCATCCCTTCCTCTCCATCCCAATAAATTAAAGTAACCATCATGTAATGGGTAATATACGTCATAGGGACGATTAACCCACCTTCAATTGGAGGGAATAAATGGGTATTAAAAACCATTTATTACTT
Source organism: Torreya grandis (assembly GCA_037957365.1). Taxonomy (NCBI): domain Eukaryota; kingdom Viridiplantae; phylum Streptophyta; class Pinopsida; order Cupressales; family Taxaceae; genus Torreya; species Torreya grandis. Next base: position 697,213 of record JARHVA010004548.1, read on the forward strand.
TACAAGGTAGGTAGAAGAATTGGATCTTAAAGAGGTAAATGAAACCAATATATTGTATTTTTATGAAGGCATAGTCACTAGGTTTAAAATGCATTCCGTAATAATATATGGTAATGCAATGGAATTTGTTAGTAATAATATGAATAATTGGGTAGTTAAACATGGAATTTATTTGAGTGTTTCCTATAATTACTATCCCTAAGGTAATGGCTTGGAAGATTCCATGTATAAGAACCCAATCAAAATCATCAAACGGACTATGCAATAGAACCAAAGAACATGACATACAGAAATGACGGTGGATTTATGGGATAATATAATAATTAATAAAATAGTTTTAGGTAACTCCCCTTACATGCTTGTGTATGGTATAAAATCAAGTCTACCTATATCACTTGAACTACCAACCTTGAAGCTTACACGTCAACTAGAAATGATGGTGGAGGATGGCATAGTAGAAAGGTTTGTAGAGTTGATGGATTTTTATGAATTTAGATACCAATATATGAAAATAATGGAGATATAAATGGCTCAAATTAATAATAAATTTAATATGAGAGTAGATGACAAAGTCTTATTTAAGGGAGACATGATGTTAAAATGGGATGAAGATAGGGCCAAGGTTAGAAGACAAAATAAATTTTATGATATATGAAATGGACCTTATGTTATAATGAATTAAAAATAATGTAATTCCTTCCATATATATAAGTTATATTGATAATAACTTTCAATCCTAGTCAAATGGGAATCATTTTAAACATTATGCTTGAAGGTCATTTTTATTACTATTGTATCCAAATAATTACACCCTAGGAGAGGGTGTCTAAGCATCTCCCATATTTGAACAACATGGGATTAACTTTAGGCCTATGTGTTTCATATAAAAGTGGTAAATATCTAGGTTAAAGATCTATCTCCCTTGATTTATCTCTTAAGCTCACACACTGCACTAGACTTGTCACTTGGGGGTGAAAAGTGAAGAAGGTAAAAAAAGTAAACCTATACTAATGAGGTGATACACCAAAATATTAGTCAAAAAAGATGATTTAATATGAAATAAGAATATGAATACAATAATTAACCTCAAATCTATAGGTGTGATTTATTATATCATATGGATCTTCATTAAACTCAAAACAAGCTTCTCACTTCCCATCTTGGACAGTCACATTGATTTCTCACTATGTCACTTAGATTGCCTATGATGAATTTGATATTATAGAGGTTTTAATGTTTGAATATAATAATAAATGGATATAATATGTTGGAAAAAGAATCTACATACCCCTTACAATTATTTTCATGCATCAACCCCCTTTTGCACCTATACAAACATTGGAATCCTATAAGAAACAAAGAAATATATTTATGTGTAGCAGTGATAATATGGATTACTTGGGTGTCAAGGATCCTATGAGAGTTTTAAATAAGTATAAATAAATTTCATTATAATTTTATCACCCTTGAATGAATATCTCACCATATCTTTCCCATTGGGTTCAAACCATGGTTTTGAGAGGGTTTTATATGTCTTAGACTATTAAGGATTGTTCATAAAATCCTAAAATATAACTACCATAAAAATTAGATTGAAATAAATATATGGATTTATTTAAAATATTACAAACTCCTTGGGGCACCATGCATAATGTCTATATTGATATGATCATATGAAAGTAACCTTGAAATATTTAAATATGTTCTAGATATGTCTAAGATAGTCTTAGGTCAAAAATGACCAATTTGTGATACTAGATAAAAACAAATTATCCCAATCCATATTACTTATTCTCATTAATCTTATTTCATGTCTTATAAATTCATATATTCATCTAGATCAAGATAGAGGTCATGAGGGTTTTAGGCCTAGTCTAGGCCTAAAAGGCTTAGTCTATGTATGACTATTTGTTTTAACCCTTTATATGTTTGAAATTATTTTAGGTCCTCCTCCATGTTTTTTTACATGTAAATAAACCATTAAAACCCTCTTATCATGTTTATAAGACACAATAATTCATCTATTTACTTCTCACATATTAACATGCAGACTCTGTTATTGCTAGAGTTCTCTCTATTTATGATAGAACACAGAGTATCTCCACTATTTTTATGACCAATTTGAGGAATATATGGATCTATAAACTCATTAATATTTTTTTACCAAATTTTTCACCTATAGACCCCTATACCTTTAAATTCTTAAATACTAGCTCACTATATCTGATGATTGTAGGCATGGTTTAGTTAAGTGTGTATGGAGTTTCAAAATGTAGTCATTTACTCTATTACTTGGATATTAATATCACTTATAAGTGTGTCATTATAAATTATGGTATATTAAATATTATTATCCAACATATAATTCTACCAACCTTCTAAACATGCCTCTCACATGAGCTAAAACTAGACTGTCTAATTGTGTCAACCTATAGGTGCAATTAGGGAAGAATTGGAAGGATTTATATAGGTGAAAATTGGGTTTGAATATTTTAACTTATTATATTCATCTCACTTAATACCAATAGGACCATTTCACACATGACTAAACTCATTTATTCATGGAGATCATGTCAGCACTCACCCCTATCAATGTATTATAGGTTTACAGTTTTAGGGAGGTTGTGAGACATGTAGGTGCTTGTTTCATGCCTAGGTACTATTTTTTATCACCTTCACTCCCTCCTGAGGTCATTAAGGAATATTTATACTTTAATGACCTTAAATCTATTTGGGAACCATGTTATCACTCACTAATACTAAAATACCATAGGTCACTTCCAAGTTGTTTTGTCACAAGTTCATGTGTCCTTTTGGCACTATGTTTATTGAGTGCATATAATGAAAACTTTAATGAGTGAAATAAAACTCAATCATCCTTCTCCTTAAGCTAACCATTACCTTCTTATATCAATACATTTATCCTAGGACTAGTCTACTATCATGAATAATTAGACTTACTCCAACCTCAAGAATCTTCACCAATAGATGACATTTACATCAGGAAGAAACCTTATTTGGAGAAAAAGGTAAATTTTTCCATTAGCAAGATTTACAACTCTTAATATGTTGTAGACTATGTTATAGCTATAGGATTGCCACCATGAATCTTGTATGACTTGAGAAATTTCATTCAAGACATGAAATTTAGCGTCACCCATGTCTTAATATTTGGATGGCTCCTCCATTTTTCATACATGCTTACACATGACTGTAGGTGACTATGCACATTGAATATCTACTCAATATTTTCTTAATATCTTAATAAAATCACTTTAAAAACCTTAAAATTACTTCAATAAACTAACTTACATGTTTTTAGATGTAAATCTCAGGTACACTATCTAACTTGAAATCATTTATTGAGAAAAAAACCCTATAACTAGTGAAACCATGTCATGTAGACTACAATGGTGATATTTTATAACACAATGAAGATAGTCCTACCTATCAAAAAAAATTTCACACTTGAAAAATAATTTTAAAAAACATGAATATGAAGAATATGATCTTTTAAAACACACATGAATATGAATAATATGATCTTTAATGACACATACAACACTTGGAAATGTCAGATCATACAAGTAAATGAGAAAACCTACAAGTCATATGAATGTGTAGTCATATTGGAGGCATCAATAGTCTTGAAGATGATTTATGAATCTTAGTTCACCAATTTGAAAAATATTTTCATGAAGTGAGAGCTCATTAGGAGTGATAACATCCACTAAAAGCATTCACCTTGACTCTACTTCTCCTATTCATACAAAACGATAACCGATTGACTAGTTTAACTTGCCAAAGGGAGAAAATAGAGAAAAAAATTATTTTTCACCATTTTTAGACCTATGAAATATTATTAGGCATAGATATGACTTGCGGGTAGTTGAAGAGACACTAATAAAGCATTACCATATGCTAAAATTGTCTTTTAGTTCATATAACTTCAGAAACTCCCACTTTTCAACTAATTTTCTTGTTTCAACATTTGAACCTATAATTATAAGTTAAAAAACTACTTATTTGACCAACTATGAAATATTGGGTGTTGAATAACATTTTAACACACTTGTCCCCTTGAGGAAATTATATAAGTTCATTAAATGACCAAAAATATAGCCTAGGATGACATAACAATAATTTATCAAGTGTGATCAAGATGAAACATAGTTTGTGACCTTACTAATAACCATGATGAAAATTTATCAACATAGGGGGGGCATACAAAAGTTTGAAATTACATGGGGGTTGAATTATTTTACTAGGGGGTTAGATTAGTCAACATTTTCATAATTTCCTAAGGGCAACATGCTTTCAATGCTACAGACCATTTGCCTTCTCCTATCCTTGGGAAATGGAGTCACCTATACACCAATTTTAACACTAGTAAGCCTTTGATCAGACATTAAAAAACACTAAATATAAAATAGGAAACAAAACACACAAATAAAGATAAAGAAACATAATTGTGTTCTCAAGAACACTTAGGGAAAACATAAACCAACACTTAAGCAAACTAAGTTATGTATAAACTAACTTGAAACAAGTTTCTCCTCTTAGGTCAAAGGAGAAATTTGAAACAACTATTTCTCCATGAACTAAAGGAATACAAGAAGCATTTTACCTTTTGATAATTTCCACTAATTTTTTTTATCTTCTTCATGATGTTTTCCAATCTCTTTATCATGATCCTCAATCCAACAGTGATAGGTGAAAACATATCACCTATGAATTTAAGATCCTCCTATATTTTAAAAACCTTAATCATCTCATGGTATTCCTAAACTAGAAATTGTACCAATGATATCTCATATAATCATGTCTCTTTGACCTTTATGGTGTCTTGAGTGATATCAATCTATTTCTTAGTTATAATATTATTAACTACCACTTCAACAAACCTGCCACTTTGGGAGATATCCTATTGTACTTCAAAGGGAAAATCATTCTCAACAATATCTTTAACTTGGATAATAGGAGTTATAGGAATTTAAATGGATTAAAATTAACTACATGCCTCATATAAATTTTTCAAGAAATCATCATGCTCCATAGAGTCATCAAAAACCTCTTCTTTCACGTCTTGACTAAGTTCTTTATGGAAAATTGAAACATGAACTTCATCTACATATTATATTTCTTGAGTCAATAAGGATTCCTTATTCTTGTCCTCATCAATTACAATCCTTATGATAATATCTTATTCATAATCATTTGAAACATCTTCTTGATCTACTACACATTGAACTTGCTCTTATTTGTTTTCCTCCCATAATATGGGTTTTACTTAAAGAGGGGATGAGGTGGGAGGGTGGAAAATTGGTTCATGGATTGGAGAGAGGGTAAGAGGTGTGATAGAGGGATAATTAATGTTCATGGGTATGTAAAGAGTTACTTGTAATAAATCTTGGAGGGAGAGAAGGTTCTACTAGGTTATGGACATGTCACTTTCTTTAACAGGTATCTCATGATTATCATTATTTTCTTGAAACTCCTCCATAGTTACAATTTCAACCTCTAAAAAGTATTATATTTCATGTTGGAACCCTTATTTTATGGAATTATAAGATGGAAAAGATAGTTTTTTGAAGGGAAGGCAATGTGGTTTGACCATACACCAATTTTTCATTCTTTTCATCACATAATTGGTTCCAAGTTGGAACCTTGAGGCTACTAGTCTCCTTTGGAGATTGGATAGGTTCTTCATGAGGAAAAGGAATATGAGAGGACTAACATAGAACATAGGAAGAAACTTGAGGATGGGAGAGATATAATTATTCTTGAAATAGACTTTCTCTTTCTCTGTAGCCCTCTTTAGGACATTAAATAGCTACAAGTTGCCTCTCAACCTCTTAATTTTACCACCTTTCAATTCTATCAACCCACCATTGTATATAGCATCTCATCTTATGAAAGTCTTCATTAGTGACATAATTTTCTTCCTTCTTAAAAAAATTCCACTTGTTTATCAATAATTGGATAGATTTTCTCATTATCTCTATGAAATTTGAAGGGATTAGTGTAGACACCGCAAATGTGTCTGCACCTTGGTTCTCCCCCCTTGTCCACCTCAAACCCACATCCTAACCCTTGGCCTTAGTCCCCTCCACTCATTTGATTAAAATCACTTAAATATTTCAATTAAGTGGCCCCATTTCCACCTCACCCTTGCTACCTTGGATCCTCCCTTGAATCCCTCCACCTTCCTCTTAGCCTTTATTATGCCAAATCTTCTCATTATCTTCCTCCCGCGCCCATTTAAGCATCCTCATGACCGTTCTTCCCACAATCCCTCACCCAACAGCGTGCAAGAATGGGCACAGGCTATTTTTAGTCTTTGTCCCCATTCTGCCACTGCCGACATCGGCGACCCTTCGGACGACGTCAGTGAAACTGTCGGCGTCAGCAGCCTTCAAGACTCCTTTCTGCATCCATTCCATCCCCCAGCCCCTTGAGCTCACAAAAAGATTTCTCTTGGCATTCTGGCATTTGTTTCTTCTCCCTCGGGACCTCGTGCAATAGTAACAACAGGTGCAGGGATTCTTGAGCAGAGATTTAGTCTTCCGTGGTCTCAACAACAGCTCTTCCACTCTTCATTCAACAAGCTTGAAAGGTAAGCACAGTCTGTTATTTCATTTCATTTATTTTCTTTAGTGTTCAGTTGTTTTGCATCTGCTGTCTTCCACTGTCCTCTGTCCTACCCCCTCAGAGGCTGAAAAGCCTTCTCAGGCCCTGTCCTCTGTCCATCTCCCTTTCACCTGTCATCCTTTTAGTACAATACCGGACAACTCCCTCATCCCTCCTGCCAACAAAGACCCTATACAGGGCACCTAATCAGAACCAGACCATTCCCCAGTCCATTCAAATTCATCCCTGAGCTCTGCCTCGACCTTGTTCACGTACCAGACCCATCCACAGACCAGAAACCCGACCAGACCTGACTACAGGCCACTGCCCCGACCGACGCTGGTTACTTCCCCGACTGACGTCGGCAGGATAACCAAAGTCGGCAGACCATGCAATCGACGACGGCAACATTACCGACCTCGGCGACTGTCACCAGCCTGACAACTCTTTTTAGGTAATCATTGGTCTTTTCTTTCATTTCTAATTTGTTTACCATCTCTGTATTCTGGCATTCTGTATTTCCTTAGTCTTTTATCTGTCTGTTATCAGTGGGTTGACCTCCCTTGAGGAAGTTTTCACACTTCTGGGAACAAGCTTTCGCTTGGCAACCCGCTGCCTATCCATCTAACATTTTCTTGTCCAAGTTTCTTTTTCCTTACAGGTGTCATTCCTCCACAGCCAAAGAGGGGTGCCCACAAACGTCTGGATTACAGTGTGCAAATCTTTATCCAGGTACTTCTAGCCTTGTCCATTTCTTTAGTTTCTTTATTCATCTTTTGAATGTAGAAAGCGAATTAGCGATAGAAACATTATGGCACGCCCGGTGGGACCTTAGGTTCTTCCTCGGGTTCCTCTTCCTTTCATTCATTTAGGTGCATTTAGGCTCCTTCCTTCTTGTCTCTCTCTTTTATTCCAAATGACACTATAAGCAGGACTAAAATGAATCTTTCTTCCTTGCATTTCTAGACTAGTCTAAACATATACTCTCAACCCTTTCTCAAACTTGTCTTCATAACAAATCTCACATTTTGACTTGGGCTTAAAACGTATCGCACTTTCATTTCTGCTTGTGCTTGCATTAGTCCACATCTAGTAACTTAAATCCGCATATTGAATAAATCATAGACACTTGATGTTACACTACCAAACCACATGCACTAAAACTAACATAAAACTTACTTGAGACAAGGCCCGACTGGGATTTCATCACCCAGCAGATACCTTACCCGTCTCGGTGACCCTACTTGGATTTCATCACCAAGGGGGAAGCCCACTCCGTTCTCTGGTGGAGGATAAACTCTAGGCGAGGTATATCTTAGCTAAGCGAGACCAGCTAACCACTGGAATCGTGAAGTGAGGGGAGCTTGCTCCTTAGCACCAGGCCACGTACCAGACCTAACACAGATTTTTGAGCACCTAAAACAAGACCCAAAACTAGCTCTAGACTGCCTCTTCTAGGACCTTTCTTATGGCCAATCTCCCCAAACATTCATCTAAGGCATAAGCCACAAGATTCTAAGGTTAATTCCTAGGATTTATCGCTTAGGCTTGTCTGTCTCTCTCAGTTCTTCTCTTCTCATCTATTTGTTTGAGTGAGTGAGGACCCTTTCTTCATTATTTTTCCAAGAATCTTAAAATCTTTTGGTTCTCTGGAAGACACAGTCACCGGCATCGGTTCTGTCACTGACATCAGCTTTCCTCTCTTACCGGCATCAGTTATCTGATCAACGTCGGCTATCTGCCTTACCAACATCAGTTTTTAAATCGACGTCGGTCTCTGTCATTGTCCATTTTTTTCAAAACTAGTAGCCTGAAACCTGCCCCTTCTCTGTCAAAAACTCCATTTTGGTTTTCTAAAATAGAAAAACATAGTTTCTGAAACCTGAACCTTCTTTGCCTTGCATGGTTTTGACTCGTAGCCAAGCCAAGGCTCTTGTCAACCACGCTAGCCATCAACCACTTCCGTCTACCCCGTCCGTGACCAAGCCTACAATGGAGTTCAACTCGGAGACCGAAAGAACTCCCATTCATCCAACCCCGCCCCAGACTCCTATTGTCCAAGAAGGGGACCAAGATTTCGAATGATTCTTGGACCTCAACGTCAAGGCCTTGCAACACTATCTCATGCATAGTCGAACGCGAGACTCCTTGGGAAATTCGATCTACGCAATGCCAACCTCTCTTGCCGCGACTACGGCTGTATCGACAGCATCCATAGTTCAACCTTTGGACACTCAAGCCATCGCTTCGACCACTGACCAGACTTTGACAAATCCTCTAGGCGTGACCTCTCCCTCTATCTTTGGGCTCACTTCCATTGGGGTTTCGACCCCCTATCAACATCAACCCGCTCAACCACTATCCACTCCTTTTCAAAACCTTGTCATCTCTATTCTGCCTACCCTGGCCCCTATCAACACCAAGGTGGCTTCTTATCCCTTGGCCCCCGTCACCACAGTCCAACCTCTCGTGGCGACATCGGGCCTAGCTATGCCTTCTACCCAACCACATTTAGCCTCTTCATCTATCCCTACGACTAGTTACCCCTACATTGCGCCTTTATAGGGGCAACCGACTACGTCGTATGCCTCCCCTAGCCTCTTCCAAGCACCCTACAACTTAGGGGGCATGCCACCCGTCAATCCATCGGTAGACATCATCAAAATGCTGATGGATAAGATGACCAGTCTAGAGACCTCTATTTCCGGCTCGCACAACGCTCTCTCATACGAGCAGATCTGCAACGAGCCCATTCATCCTTCTATCCCAATTAGACCATATCCTCACCAGTGGGAGCTTCCGAAGTTTTCTCACTTTCAAAGCAAGGAAGACCCACAGCAACACTTGCGGGCATTCATAAATGCCTGTTACCTCATTGCGCATGACGATGCATTGCTCTTATGCATGTTTCCTATGTCTCTCTCGGGTGCTGCGCTCGACTGGTACAGCTCCCTTCCTAGCCATTCTCTCTTCTCATTCACACAATTGGCCCAGCTCTTCCTCGATCACTTTTCCATCAACATAACCAAGAAGGTCTCGATCACGGACCTCTATTCTATCCGGCAATTTGAGGACGAGTCCATAGCCGACTTCATTGCTCGATGGAGAGGCCTCATCAATGAACTCTCCTTTTCCTTACCCCAAGCCGAGCTTATTGAACTCTTCTCCCAAGCCTGTGCCAGACATATTTCTTCCACCCTAAGGGTTCAAACCTTTCGCACCTTCGACGAAGCCTTCACGATGGCCCGCAAACTTGAGTTACGTGCCATCGAGGAGAATAAAGTCAAGTTGCAGAGCAAGAATCCCAGCTCTAAGACCAACGACTCTTCTTCTGCTAAGCCATCATCATCCAATTCTAAATCCAAGGCCTCAGCTAATGCCGTGGTCGTTAGACCTTCATCTTCTTCAACCAATCAGCTTGAGCCATCCACATCTCAGAGCGCCACAAGCCAATTCCAGCAGAGATACATACAACGACGGTATACTCCTCTCGGAGAATCATATGCGTCTGTGTTGGAAAAGCTTGTTAAGCAAGGGGTCCTCAATCTCCCTCAAGCCTGACCTCCTCCACAATTTGATCCCTCACACGCCATCCCTGCGTGGTATAGGGAACAAGACTTCTATAGCTTCCACCGTGTTAAGGGACATGACACAAAAAACTGTAAAACTTTTAAGAACATAATCCAAGACATGCTTGAAAAGGGGGACCTCATCTTAGACAATCCCAATGCACCCCCTAATCAGGCCATTGACATCTTTAAACAGCCATTCCCTAATCATCCACCATCTCAGAACAATGTCCAGACCTTAATTGACGACAATCATGAGCACAACATTTGAACAGTCAATACGGTCTCGCCTTTCGTCCCCAATCAACCTCTCGAGGTTAGTCCATCAATCAGTCCATCACATATGGACCAACCTCTTTCCCTGGCTAGTTCTCCATCGACCTCTCTCATCTTGGAGGATGCCTCGGCTTTACCAGCACCATCGGTCTCACCATCCTCCTTTCTGCTGCCTATGGAGGACCCGACCCTCCCTACTCCTCAATCGCAACTGGAGGGTACCATCATCCCTGCCCTTTACCCACTTGAGGAGCCTCACTCCCCGGTTTCTTCTCCACCCAGGGAAGAACCTGTCTCCCCTTTGTCTTCATCTAAATCTGTCATGACTTCACCATACCATGCGTCTAAGACCACTACACCCATCTCGTCTTCAACCTCGCAACCATCAACATCTTCTTCTCAGCCATTTTCTCGGTTAGTGGAGAAAATCAAACTTCTCCCTCTGAGGAAAGTGAAGCCTCAGGTGTTGTGGGAGCATCTTAAAGCCCTTCAACATACCCGTGCCCTCTCATTACATGCTGCTAATCTTCCCAAGATAGAATCTCTTCAGACTCGTGACAAAGCCCAGACTCTCAAACCTCAACTAAGCCCGAAACCTGCATCTCTCTCGTCTAAGCCTATCAAGTCACTTGGCATTTGTCCTGTCTCCACCCTCACTCACCCGCAAGTGAAGGTGGACCTAGACCAGGCCTTGAGCAGTAGTAGTCTTCCAACCAAGTCAAAGGAGACTGCTAGACCGCCGAAGCGAACGCCTCCTTCCCCGTCACCATTGCCATCCATTTTGGGCCCCCATCCTTTGACCCTAGCTAGAATCCTTCCCACTCCAGCCTCCAATCAAAACTCGTTGCCTCCTTTGCTTCCTCTGCCTACCTCCAGCCATCCCTCTCCCAAAAAGGTGGTACCAATCACCAAGAAAATGCCGTCTCTACCTATCACTGCACCATCAACCCATAAGGTGGTACGGAAACCTCTTCCAACCTCGCCTAAGCAAAAGTCACCGACCTCACGCATATCAAATAGCACAGACCCTCTAGTGGGCTCATACTCGTTGATATTGCGCCGACTTCTGTAGACTTCCGACATAACCCTTCCACCCATCAAGCCTTTCCAACCTCTCGGGTCCAAGCCCTCCTAGTTCGACGACACGAAAATCTGCTTATATCATCGTACACCAGGACACGACACCGAGACTTGATGTGCCCTCAAATCCATCATCTGCCACTATATGGAGAAGGACACTCTTCTCCTTAAGGACACTCTTGACCAGACCCTGACTCCTTCCCATCCAACCTCATCAACCACGTCAACATCTCACCAGCAAGACATGACCCCTCTTTTGCCTCCCATTTTTGAAATCCATGCTATCCGTATAACCACTAGGTCACAAAAGGACAAGGCGAAAGACAAAGCCGCCATTCCTTGGACCTATCCCTTCGTCAAGCCACCTCTTGCGCCCAAGCCTAAAATTTCTATCCTTGGCGCATCCCAGCCTTCTTCGTCTTCTTCTTCTAGGCCAATTCACGACTCCATGCTGAAGCAGCTTCACCAGACACCTGTAAAGATGTCTCTTTATGACCTTATCCAAACCTCGCCTCAGCACCGTCAAGCCCTCATCCAAGCCTTACAGGCAGCAGAGGTCCAACCTGAGGACCCCCAACCACTCGCTGCCCTCGTCCATTCTTTATCTCTTATCGCCTCCATCACATTCAGCAATTCTAAGATTCCCACATCTAATGTGGAAGATTAGGATGCTACCCTCTTCATCACTGCCTATGTTGATCGGACATGCATTAAATGTGTTATGATCGATGGCGGCACTAGCATCAACATAATCTCTACACATGCCTTTGATCAGTTGGCTCTTCCCAAGAATTATGTCTCTAAAACTGACGCGATCTTACACTCTTTCAACGACACCACAGCCACGACCATTGGCATAGTCATCCTTCACATTTGCGTTGGTCCACGCACAGTCCCAGAGCTCTTCTATATCATCGAAGGAGAGTTTCAATACAACATTCTACTGGGCCAACCTTGGATCTGTGCCATGGCCTGTGTCCCCTCCACCCTGCACCGTTGTGTGAAGTTTGAGCATGATGGGCAAGTCCACACCATTCCCGCTGACCCTTCACCCTTCAAGACTTGCAACACAACCTATCATCCCAATGATGTCCTCATTCCCATCAAGCCGTCAACTCCAGCACTGCCTCCATCTGCAAAAGCTTCGACCAGTTCGCAATCGACGGTCGCCCTCACCCCTCCTCTTCAAGCACCGACTAAAGACCCCATGGAAGACATCTTCCAATGACTATCACTTGGGGAATATCACTTGTTGACCTTAGACATGTTCCAAACTCTGCAAGAGTATGGACACCTTCATCTCAGTCCTAATTACGACCATCGGATCGGGATGGTCATGCCTTTTGGTCCTCCTCACCTCCAAACCAACTTTGTCTATGGGGGGCTCAATCAAGCTCCTACCAACGACAACTCCCTCCCTTTGCCCCAACCTTTCACATCAGATTTCTCATTTCTTGGCAACCCCGCCTTCGCACACACTTAGCTTTATAGGTGTGCATGGAAGGGTTTTGGTTTTGGATGTTATGAGCAGGGCTCCCATCAGCCCATCGAGCCACTCAATGATGACGATGCCAAGAAACGGTATGGCCTGGGATATCATGACCCCACTCAGGCTCCTTCCGACCTTTATCCCGAGCCAACCATTGACCTATCTCCTCCAAACTCACCCATTTCTCCTTCATCACCTACGGAGTCAGTGGTTTCCATCCCTCCTAGTTTTTTTTTTCCATAAACACCATCTGCCTGGAACCCCTGACCTATCAGCTCAATGGGGTGTCTAGATCTCTCCCTCTCATCTTTCCTAACATGATAGAGGATGAGTCGGCAACCATTCACACTGTCCACTGCGTTGACGATGATGCCATCCTTTCCTACATGGGTGCTGATGATTCTTTCATCCAGCGTTCCCTCCCTTTCGAGACCCAGGTTATGTTAAATGAATCAACCATTGACATCAACCTCCCTTCTTCTGATGTTCCTCACGTCTTAAAGATTGGCCAATCTTTAGACACTCAGGAGCAGCTTGACTATACCCAGTTTCTTTTCGACCATAGCAAGGCCTTTGCCTGGACTTAAAGTGACATGCCTGGCATCGACCCCACCATCGCTACCCATAACATTGTCACCAAACTAGAGGCTAAGCCTGTTAGGCAAAAGCTTCAAAAGATGCATCCTCGCATTGCGCTCCTTGTCAAAGAGGAGCTTCATCACCTTCTTTCTATTTCCTTCATCCAACCCATCGATTATCTGTAGTGGGTCTCTAACATCGTCCCAGTTACTAAAGCAACTGGGGGAATTTGGATCTGCACGAACTATCGTGACCTTAACCTAGCCTATCCCAAAGATGACTTTACTCTTCCTAACATTGACTAGCTTGTTGATCTCACGGCCGGCCATGAGATGCTATCTCTCATGGACAGTTTTTCAGGATACAATCAAATCTTGATTGCATCGAAAGATCAACACAAGACTACCTTTATCACCCCATGGGGGACTTTCTGCTATCGAGTCATGCCTTTCGGCTTGAAAAATGCTGGTGCCACATATCAGCGTGCCATGACCTACATTTTCCATGATCTCCTCCACAAAATCATGGAGGACTATGTGGACGACCTTCTCGGCAAGTCCAAGCTTCGCCGCGACCACTTGACCATTCTCAAAATCATCTTCTCTCACCTTCTTCAATATAATGTTTGCCTTAACCCCAAGAAATGTGTCTTTGGGGTCCTCTTAGGCAAGCTTCTCGGCTTCATCATTTCCTTCCGTGGCATCGAGATAGATCCCACCAAGATCTGCGCTATCCTCAAAATGCCACCCCCAACCAATCTCAAGCAGCTTTGCAGTCTACAAGGGAAGCTCCAGTCCATCCGCCGTTTCATCTCGCAGCTTTCAGACCGCTGCCAACCTTTTCATCATCTCCTTAAGAAGGACGTCTCCTTTAAATGGGATGAGGACTGTCAAGAGGCTTTTGAAGCCCTCAAAAGCTATCTGGTCTCTCCACCAGTCCTTGTTCCACCTAAAGACGACCAACCCTTCTACCTTTATATCTCTGCCACCAACCATTCGTTAGGTGCCATGATCACGCACCGAGATGAGCATCATCGTGAGCAAGCAGTTTACTACATCAGCCGAACACTAGTCGACTATGAAACTCGGTATACTCATACCGAGAAACTCTGTTTGGCATTAGTCTTTTCCGCTACCAAGCTCTACCACTATCTTCTCAACCACAAAACCTTTGTCGTCACTCACACCAACCCTCTCAAGTTTATGCACTCCAAGCCATATCAGAATCAATGTATGGCTTGGTGGCTCATGCTGCTCACTGAGTTTGACCTCGAATTCATCCAGCAGAAATCTATTAAGGGGCAAACTATCACTGACCAGCTAGCAGATGCCCCTCTTCTCGACAATCAACCTTCACACTGTGAGTTCCCTGACGAATCTATCGCTACACTTTCCACCAATGACACCGTCTACCAAATGACCATGTTCTTTGACGACTCTAAATGTCAACTCAGTGGGGGTGCAGGGGTCATCCTCATCCCACTTGAAGGGGAGCCCATGCCTCTATCTTTCAAGCTTGACTTTGATTGTACCAATAATATGGCCGAATACGAGGCCTTAATTTTGGGACTTTAGACTACCCTTTCCCTCCACATCAAGTCTATCAGCATCTTCGGTGACTCGCAGCTCATCGTTAATCAAGTTAACGGTTCATATCTCTGTAAAAATGAAGTTTTGTAGAGGTATAAGAATTGTGCTGACCTTCTTTTGGCATCTTTTGACCATTATCTCTTGCAGACTGTTCCACGCTCTACGAACAAGTTTGCTGACACCATGGCTTCTCTTGCTTCACATATCCCGTCTTCATCATCGTCATCTCAACTTTTTGTCACCGTGCATCGTGTACCCTTGCCTTCATACATCTCCCCTCACATCGACCATATCAACACTATCAATTCTAGCCCACGAGATGACTGGTATAAGCAACTTGTGGACTACTTGTCTCTTTTTGCCACTCCTCCCAACCTCTCTAGCAATGTGCGGCAAGCTTTCATCAAGCGCACAGCTCACTATACCATGCTAGGGGGTCTTATCTATAAGCAAGGCTTTGACGGCCTCCTTCTTCACTGTCTCACCTCCACTGAAGCTCCTCAAGCCATAAAACAAGTCCATGACGGGATTTTTGGTGGACACTTTAGTGGGAACTCGTTTGCCAAGCGCATCCTTCGCCTGGGTTATTATTGGCCCACCCTTCATCAGGACTGTAGTGACTATGTTCGGCGTTGCATCAAGTGTCAGCAGCACTCTAACCTGCTTCATCTCCCCAGCCACGCCTTACAAGTCGCTTAGGATTTATGGCCTTTCTCTCAGTGGGGCTTAGATCTCATCGGTGAGATTAACCCTCACTCGTCTCTTCGTCATCAGTCCATCATCACTGCCACTGAGTATTTCACCAAGTGGGTGGAAGCCATTCCTCTTGTCTCCACAAAAGCTGACAAAATTGTCGACTTCATCAGCAGCCACATCATCTGTCATTTCGGTGTCCCTCACAAAATCATCACCGACAATGGCAAGTCCTTCAAAAACAAGACTGTCCAAAAACTATGCGACTCATTTGGCATCAAACTCAGCTTTTCTTCGCCTTACTACCCACAAGCAAATGGGCAGGCCGAGGCTTCCAACAAAATTCTGACTAAAATTCTCATGAAGGTGGTCGACGACACAGGAAGGGATTGGCACATTCATATTCCCTTCGCTTTGTGGGCCTACCACACTAGCATCTGAACCTCTACGGGTGCTACCCCTTTCTCTGTCGTGTACGGAACAGAGGCTGTCTTACCTCTCGAAGTACAGATCCCGTCTCTCCGCATCTCCCTGCATGACATTCTCTCCAACGACGAATTTCATCAAGATCGCTTAGCTCAACTTGAGTTACTTGATGAGCATCGTCTTGCTGCCCTCAATCATCTCCATGTCTACCAAAGTCGCATAAAGTGAGCCTACGACAAAAATCTGTGAGAACGATATTTCAACATCGGAGACCTCATCCTCAAAGAGAATCAGCACGTGACCAATATGGAGTGAAGTAAATGAGGCAAATTCACCCCCAATTGGCTTGGACCTTTTATCATCACGCACAAGTATGGGTCAGGGACTTATCATCTGTCCTCCCTCGATGGACGGCCAGAACTTGAGCCTCTTAATGCATTACATCTTCGACCATTCTTATGTTAGTCGAGTACTCGTCTACTTGGCACGTAACTTGAGCTCGTCCCTTGAGCAATCCTCGTCCTCTTAATCCTCATTCCTTTCAACCCTATTCCCCTTTAACGAGTCCTTTTAAACCCTTTTATGATGTATGGATGCTTTGTCCTAATAAAAGGGAGTCCTTGAACTTCTACAGTCTAGTCCATGACTCAAAAAAAAAAAAAAAAAAAATCAAGATGTCAAAACATAATCCAAGGTCACAACATCAAATCAAAAAAGACAGACTACTCCCTCGAAGGACAGCTATACTATCATTGCTGTAGCTAATAGACTGATCCCTCGAAGGACAGCTATTCAAACATTATATAAAGCAAAAATATATACCACTCCCTCGAAGGATGGCTATGACTAAATCTTACTACAAACAGCAACCTTTCTTAGAAGCTTCCCGCATTGATCAGCTTCAAAGCATGACCACTAAATCAAATGACATCTCTCTGTAGACTTCCTGCATCGATCAGTCTGTGCCAAAAAAAAAAAGTCATGGACTTGACTTGTAGTTGTCTCAGGGTCTCCTATAAAAAGGGGCAAGGTTATTCCTGCTCTTAAACTGGGTTACCATATCCTCCTCCTATTACCTGCTCAAGGGACTTCGAGCTCACTTTAATGTCAAAGTGATTCGATTACTACTCTAACACAACACTAGTCCACGACGCACTGCATGAACGGGGCTTTTGTTCTAATAACCCCTATCTATGCTCCCTTTCTGGTCCTTGTCAATGAAAGAGCAATTTGCCTTTCACTTTTTCTCTACACTTTGGTCACATTTAACCACATCAATTATCGACTCGAACCAAGCTATTTTTCATCCTCCTGGCATCAGACATCATCCTCATCCATTTCACATAGTTTTTATGGACACCAATACACATGGAAACTATCGACCAGACCCAATTTATGTTAAGCATAAACCAATACTTGCTAAAGAATAAATAGACCTCCATTCATTTTTAGCATACATCCATCACGACTATGGAAACTTGCTAGGGATGAAAGACTCTCGACCAATTCTACAGAATACATCATCTTATCCTCATCTTACCCTCATCATTTCGACACTTGACCACATCCAATCATCGACCAATCTTCTCAACAAGTCCGAACTACATTGGTCTGAGGCCCTATGACCAGGGCTATGTAGGCAGCACTCAGATAACACATCCTCTGAGGTTAGCTCAACCACCCCCATTTGTTCGTCTCTTTAATGGACAAACCTTCTCTTCTGTGACTTTGATCACGACCAATCATTTCCTTTGACCAAGACCAATCATTTTCTTTGACCATTCCTCCCTTTTAGGGAGAACTACATTGGCTTGAGGCCATTCACACAAGGGCTATGTAGGCAGCACTCAAATCACATGACATTTTCTAAGGTTAGCTCGGCCACATCCTTTCATCCATCCATCCCCTTGACCAATGACCATTGGAGATCATGCGTATCTCCTTCGACCTTCGACTACTTCAAAGCCAATGTTGCCTTGGTTGTTTTTGCATGTGTGCTACCTCACGGCTGGTTAGCAGAATTGTCTGCAGACTATTTTTGACCCTTCACAAGTATAGGATTGCAAGCCAGTTGATCCCTACTACTTGTGGCTTTTTCATGTTTTTGGGAGCACTTCCTGAGCCTGGGATACCTGGAACACGATGACCATTTGGAGCTTTAGCTTAGATTGAGTAACCTGATCAGCAGATGACTAAATGCTGGGGCCCGGTTACTTCAATTTTGGCACTCCTTAACCCTCGACATGCGACAATTTGACCCAATCATCTCGTGAAGTGGTATACGTGCAATCACGACTATTACAGCATTTTTGCTCACACTCTTCTATCCATCTCTCTGTCAAATCGACACTCGATCTCCAGTTCCCTTCTCTCGACTATCGCTTTGAGGGGGGAACACCTCATCCTTTTCTTGGGGCAACCAACTCCTATTTTTGTCTTGCAGTTCGTCAAGAACAACCAACAAGACAAAAAGGGGCAAATGTAGACACCACAAATGTGTCTACACCTTGGTTCTCCCCCCTTGTCCACCTCAAACCCACATCCTAACCCTTGGCCTTAGTCCCCTCCACTCATTTGATTAAAATCACTTAAATATTTCAATTAAGTGGCCCCCTTTCCACCTCACCCTTGATACCTTGGATCCTCCCTTAAATCCCTCCACCTTCCTCTTAGCCTTTATTATGCCAAATCTTCTCATTATTTTCCTCCCGCGCCCATTTAAGCATCCTCATGACCGTTCTTCCCACAATCCCTCACCCGGTGGTGTGTAAGAACAGACAGAGGCTATTTTTAGTCTCTATCCCCATTCTGCCACTGCCGACGTCGGCGACCCTTCGGCCGACATTGGCGAAACTACCGGCGTCGGCAGCCTTCAAGACTCCTTTCTGCATCCATTCCATCCCCCGGCCCCTTGAGCTCGCAAACAGATTTCTCTTGGCATTCTGGCATTCATTTCTTCTCCCTCTGGACCTCGTGCAATAGTAGCAACAAGTGCAGGGATTCTTGAGCAGAGATTTAGTCTTCCGTGGTCTCAACAATAGCTCTTCCACTCTTCATTCAGCAAGCTTAAAAGGTAAGCACAGTCTGTTATTTCATTTCATTTCTTTTCTTTAGTGTTCAGTTGTTTTGCATCTGATGTCTTCCACTGTCCTCTGTCCTACCCCCTAAGAGGCTAAAAATCCTTCTCAGGCCTTGTCCTCTGTCCATCTCCCTTTCACCTGTCATCCTTTTAGTACAATCCCAGACAACTCTCTCATCCCTCCTGCCAACAAAGACCCTATACAAGGCACCTAATCAAAACCAGACCATTCCCCAGTCCATTCAAATTCATCCCTGAGCTCTACCTCGACCCTGTTCACGTACCAGACCCATCCACAGACCAGAAATCGGACCAATCCTGACTACAGGCCACTGCCCCGATCGACGCCGATTACTTCCCCGACCGACGTCGATAAGATAACCGAAGTCGGCAGACCAGGCAACCGATGACGGCAACATTACCGACCTCGGTGACTGTCACCAGC
Organism: Torreya grandis; assembly: GCA_037957365.1. Taxonomy (NCBI): domain Eukaryota; kingdom Viridiplantae; phylum Streptophyta; class Pinopsida; order Cupressales; family Taxaceae; genus Torreya; species Torreya grandis. Next base: position 717,068 of record JARHVA010004548.1, read on the forward strand.
CCAACAACTCTTTTCAGGTAATCATTGGTCTTTTCTTTCATTTCTAATTTGTTTACCATCTCTGTATTCTGGCATTCTGTATTTCCTTAGTCTTTTATCTGTCTGTTATCAGTGGGTTGACCTCCCTTGAGGAAGTTTTCACACTTTTGGGAACAAGCTTTCGCTTGGCAACCCGCTGCCTATCCATCTAACATTTTCTTGTCCAAGTTTCTTTTTCCTTGTAGGTGTCATTCCTCCACAGCCAAAGAGGAGTGCCCACAAACGTCTGGATTATGGTGCGCAAATCTTTATCCAGGTACTTCTAGCCTTGTCCATTTCTTTAGTTTCTTTATTCATCTTTTGAATGTAGAAAGCGAATTAGCGATAGAAACAATTAGATCATGTTCTTGATCTGATTTCTTCATCAACATTTGTAATTTTAAAATTTTAGGCATGACCGCTAGAAAGGACTTGGCTTCAGGTAGAATTAGAGGATGAGGAGGATAGGATTTTTGGTATTTATCTTGAGGAGTTTGTATATGAGTTTGATAGGATGGATAGGGTTATTGGGGAATAATATTTCCAAGAATATGCATTTTAAGAGTTTGGATTTCTTATTGTAAAAATTGCATCTTAAGATCTTGGATTTCTTTTTTGAGAGACTTTATCTTATCTCCTTGATATCCAACTTTATAGGCTTCCTCACAAGACTCTTCAACAACATCATGACTATATGGAGGAGGAATGGGATGACTATAAGGTGGATAATAACTTTGATATGGAGGTGCATAGTAAGAGCTCTCAACACAACCATCCATATGAGATTTATTAGTCAAATAAAACATAAAAATTTCTCAAGTTATTTCTAACAGGTACTTGGGTTTCTTAAAACTACATGATGCATTTGAAGTTTCCCTTGGTCTTTTATTGAATGCTTCCAAAATCTAATAGTAGGAAGAACACACTAGAAATTATTCTACTATTTTGGACCTTAGTCCCACTAGGCATGCTACAACTATTGTATCTAAATATTTCACCCTATGAGAGGGTGTTCAATCCTCTCTCATATTTAAATAACATGGGATTACTACTAGGCATGTGGGTTGCCTATAATAGAGGTAAACCTCTAGGTTAAATGTATAGATCCCTTTATTTATCTATTAATCTCACATACTACACTATACTAGTCACTTGGGGGTGAAAAGGTAAGAAGGTAAAAAAAATTAAACATATACTAATGAGTTGATACACCAAAATATTAGTCCACAAACACATTCTCATATGCACTAAGAATGAAGACTAAAAAAATTAACCTCAAGTCTATGACCTTATTTAATTAGTATTTTTCATAGAGGAAGATTGATATGAACATATAGAGGTTGGTAAAAATAAGGTATGATATTAGACACTACTAGTCCCTCTCACACTTCAAGACACACTCAAAGAATGCATACACTTTATAAGACCTGTTAGAAGAGATATTCATCACACAAAACATGCAAGGGAAACATGGAATTAAGGATAAAATATTCATCACTTAAAATCCAAGTACACCACTTTAAAAACTTAGGAAATATATTGTAGAGATCAAATAAACTTCAGATGTCTTATTCAAAAACAAAACAAGTTGCCAAACTAGGAGGGATTCACCATACTAGGTGTGTCCTATATAGAATTGCCAAAATGGCATGAATTTATAAAGAAAAGGAGAAAAGAGAGAAGAAGAGAAGTCAAATTTTCATAATTCCAATTTTAAATTCAAAAAATATAGTTACAACATGAGATAATGGGGTGGAGAATAAGCCATGAAGTGTCTTAGATAAATGTTCATCACAAATATGGCATCTTTCTTCAACTTAGCATAAAGACTCTTTGTCTCTCTTGAAAGTGCCTTTTGGTGATGAAGAGTCATCTTGAATATCTATAAATAACATTATAATATGGAATATTTATGGTAACCATCATCATAAACCCTTAAACTAATAGCCTTTTATGCACCACTTTTCATCCATTTCCTAACAAATGCTCATTAGCAATCTAAGCATCACTCTTGACACTTATCATCAAAATGAATTATATATTTATAAGAGACATGTTATAGAGGTTTTATGATAGTTTTTAAAGACATTTTTTGTCCTTTTGTCTATCATATAGATCTTCATGAAACTCAAAACATGCTTTGCACTTCCCATCTTGAACAATCACATTGTTTTCTCACTATCTCACTTAGATTGCCTATGATATATATGTTATAATAGAGTTTTTTATTCTTTAATGTGATAATAAATGTATATTATAGGTTGTAAAAAGTATCTATATACCCATTAAAATTGTTTTCATCCATCAACCCCCTTCTTTACCTATAGAACCACTAAAATCCTACAAGAAATAGAGAAATAGGTATGTATGTACAAGTGATAGTAAGAATGACTTGGGTGCCAAGTATCCTAGGATAATGTTCAATAATAATAAATAAATTTCATGGGAATTTTATCACACTTGAATTCATATCCCACTATATTTTTTCCATTGGGTCCAAACCAGGGTTTTGAGAGGGGTTTAAGTGTTTTTGATTGTAAAGGATTGTTCATAAAATCCTAACATCTAACTCACAAAAAATTTCCATAAAAATTAATATGAAGGCACACATATAATATTACCAAATCCTTATGGCATAATTAATATTTTATATATTGATATAAGTAGATGAAAGTGACCTTTGAGCTCTTGCAATGCATTCTATATAGGTCTAAGACAGTCTTAGGTAAAAAATGACCAATTTTAGCTACTACATACAAACTAGTAATCCCAATACATATTACATTTTGCCATGAAATTTATCTCATTTCTTATAAAATTATGTAGTCATTTGGAATAAGTTAGAGTTCAAGAGTGTTTTAGGCCTAGTATAGGCCTAATAGGCTTAGTCTATGTATGATTGTATGTTTTGACCCTCTATAAGTTTGTAATGACTATAGGAACTCTTACATGTTTATTTACATGTAAATAAACATTTCACACCATCTCATCATGGTTATAATACTAATTAATTCATCCATTTACTCCTTACATACTAACTTGTAAAGTGTGTTGTTGTTAGAATGCTCTATATCCGTAATAGAACATAGAGTATCTCTAGTATTGGTATGAACAAGTTGAGACCATGGAGGGATTTATGAACTCATTAAGATTTTATTCACAAAATTTTAAATTTATATCACACCTATATACCCATAAAACATTAAAATTATTCAATATTAGCTCACTAAGTCTGATGACTGTAGAGAAGTTAGTTAACTATGTGTGGAATTTCAAAACCCATTTCTTTACTTTATTCCTTGCATATGAAGATAACCTAAAATTTAATCATTATAAATTAGGGTTTATTAAATATGGATATCTAAATTATACTTTTTCCAACCTTATAAACATGTATCTCACATGAGCTAGAATTAGATTGTCTGACTGTGTCAACCTGTAGGTTCAATTAGGGAAGGATTGGAAGGATTAATGTAAGTGGAAATTAGGTTTAAAAACTATACCTTATTATATTTATTTCAATTGATACCAATAAGACCATTTCAAACATAAATTATCTCATTTATACTTTTAGATCATGCCACCACTCACCACTATCAATTCATTATAGGTCAAAACATTTAGGGAGATTGTGAGACTTGTAGGTGCTTGTTTCATGCATGAGTTCTATGTTTTCACACCTTTAATCCCTTGTAAGGTCATTAGGGAATATTTATACTTAAACTATCTTAACTCATTTATTGTAACCATATTACCACTAACTACTAAAAATAGACCATAGGTCACTTTCAAGTTGTGTTATCATAGGTTCATGTGGCCTTTTGACACTATGTTTACTAAGTGCAAACAATGAATACTTGACTGAGTGAAATCCCACTCAATCATCCTTCTCCTTTATCTAACCATTATATTATTGTGTAAATAAATTGATCCTAAGCCTAGGATACTATCATAAATAATAATAATTATTCTAACCTCAATAATATTCACCAACATATGACATTTACATTAGGTAGAAACCTTATATGGAGAAAATAAGGTAAATGTTCCCATTCAAAAGATTTACAATTATGAATATCTTATAGATTATGTGATCGTTGTAGGATCACCACCATGAATCTTGTATGACATAAGAAATATCATTCAACTCATGAAATTTAACATCACATGTGTCTTAATATTTGGATGGCTCTTCCATGTTTTGTACATGCTTACACATGACTTTAGGTGACTGTGTACATTGAAGATCTACTCGGTCTTTTCTTATGATCATGATAAACTCACTTAAAACAAATTCCATGTCCTTAAATTAAAAGATACCATGGATAAATTTATTTATATGTTTTGGGAGGTAGAACATAGGTACACTATATGACCTAAAACCATTGATTGACAACAAAACCCTACAACTAATGAAACCATGTCGTATAGAGTACAATGGTGATCTTTTCTAGAAAATTGAGGATAGGCTTACCTACCATAACATGTTTCACATATATAAATCAGTTGGAAATAACATTAATATGAATAATATGCTCTATTAAAACACACATAACACTTGGAAATGTTAGATCATATAAGAAAATGAGGAAACATATAGGTGATTAGAATGTGTAGTCATCTTGGAAGCATCAAAAATAATGAAGATGATTCATGAATCTCAATTCACCAATATGAAAAATATTTCCATAGATTGATATCCCAATATGGTTAATAACATACAAGAACAACATTCACCTTAAATCTATCTCTCCTATTTATACAAAAGGAAAATTGATGGACTAGTTTGACCTACCAAAAGCAAAGAATAGAGAAACAAAATGGTTTTCACCATTTTCAGACATTTCAAAGATTCTCAACCATAGAAATTAATGTATGGAGTTTAAAAGACATTTATGAAGCTTTTCCACATGCCAAACTTGTCTTTAAATATGTAAAACTTCAAAAACTCCCACTTTTCAATTGATTTTCTTGTTTCCAATGTTTAAACCTAAAATTGTCAATTCCAAAAATACATATCTGACCAACTATGACATATTTTACATTGAATAACATTTTAACACACTTTTCCCCTTAAGGAAATTTTACAAGTTCATTAAATCATCCAAAATATATCTTAGGATGACATAAGGTTAATCTATCAAGTGTGATCAAGATGAAACATAGTTTGTGACCTTACTAATGACCATGATAAACATTTATCAACCTAGGGGGGCCTATACAAGTTTGAAATTACATGGGGGGTTGAATTATTTGATCAGTTGGTCAAATTAGTCAGTAATAACTTAATACATAAGTAGGCAATTGTTTGTTGTTTTCTTTAAGTTATCTTTATACACTATTTTAGTAGTTTAGTTGGGTTTTCCTTTTCCCTAAGTGTTTTACGACACTTTATAGTTTTTTTTAATTTCCTTGTTCTCTATTTGAAGATGATATTTTCATCTATTTAAAGCTAGTATAATAGAGTGTTTGACTTAGTATAATAGGGTGTTTGACTTATAATAGGGATATTGAACCAAAAGTGACAAGAATGCATCATAAGGATGTTCAATGGTTCAATATCCCTTAATTAATTTTTATAATAGTTTAGAATGGATTAAGGTAGTTTAGCATTGTTTAAGGTATCCCTGGTAGGTTCACGAAGGTTCATATGAAAGTTTACCAACTAATAGTTTAAACTTGAAGGAGTTATAAAATTGGGTTTGTTTAAATACATTCTAAACTATAATGGAGGAATAAATAAATCATTAAGTTCCCCCTACATCTAACCATATATCTAGTATTTTTTCCAACCATAGGATAACTATAAATTCTTGTACAGATCTATATAGAGGAGACAATCCAAATAAGTCATATCACCTCTCAATGTCTCCATAGTATCCTCTAGATTAGAGTGTGGTTAAGTAGCTTGTTAAATTATTAGGTATGATATAATAATAATAATGAGGATTAATATAGTTTATAATTCACATTAAATTAAAGTTAAATGTTTTCAAAATTCTAAAAGAGCATGCTCAGTTCTAGGTGGTGATGAATAAGTTATTAAAACTTGATGCTTGAAGAGTTTTAAAGCCTTCATGAAGGTAGAATGGAGTTGGAATGGTGAAAGGAGAGTACCAAACATGGTATAATTTAAAAGGAAGATGGAATTGATACATATTTAAAGGTTAGAAATATTTATTGAGTATAACTACAATGATTAGATAATTAACATGAGGACCTAGAGGTCTAGAAGGTCACATGAAGATTTGTAGTGATTCAGACATTTCCTTTAGGATGAGGCCTCAAACCAATATATGAAACTTATTTATTACATTAAATACCATATATAATGTGATTTACCTCATAATAAGTCATCTTAATTTAATATTAAAGGAAACTCCAAGTTTTAAAGTATCAAGTTACAAGTCTATGAAGGTCCACTCTACATGTCACTTAAATCAAAGGTCTTTTGGCCAAGTTTGAAGACATTATGACTATTGAAGGTCAAGAAAGATGTATAAGGGAGATATTATTAGAATTTACATGAACACAAATTCCTAAATAACATATAAAATTATACATATTAACTCTATAGTCTCAAGATGGAGGTTCTTAAACAAACCCTATCAAAAAAGTAGTTAGTTATAGGTCTGTAAGTAGGGTTTAGTGAACTCCAATGAATGACTACTACAAAAGTAGATGAAAATATTATTCAATAATTAGATAATATGAAACAAAATAATTTATAATATTTAAGAATGATATCATTATATTTTATAATATATACAAAGCTAATTTTCCATGAATAGTTTAGAAGAGCTTTTAGATAGTCAAGAGATTCTCTCTATATAACCACCTATTATGGCATGTTTCAAGTCAGACGAGGATGATGAGATCAATTGTAAAATAATTAAAAAATAGATCTCAAATAATTTATGATTCTTGAACATTTTTCACACTATTTCCCTTATGGTCCCCAATAACATAGTCTGCCTGCTACAATCAAGTAGTTGGTGCTCAACTGTATTAGTGTAAAAGTTGTGCAAGATTAGAATGTAATTGGAGAGGATTATGGATGAAAAGTGAGTCCTAAAAATATAAAATAACTATTATCACTCATAAACACCTATCAAAATAAGCTTTGAGTCAAAATATGAAAAGTTTGGGTCATTGGCAGATCTATATAAAAGGGATAGAGTTAAAAAATGTTTTCTTGTACCTCAATGTTCCTAGAATCCTATTATAACTTGAAGAATTATCTAGGGAGTTGCAAGAGATAAAATTATGTTCTAAAAATTAACAATGGGTTTCAACCAAGTTTAAAGGCACTTTCAAATGAGATTAAAAATGCATCAAGTCTTTTAAGGTTACGACATGCTTCTCTAAACTCCCAAGATTAGACCTGATTCTCAAATGGCCTTGGGAGGATCATTAGTCATACCAAGTTATTTCAATGTAAGGCTTATAAGACTTGAGTAATAATGGATAAAAGTTAAAAGGTAGAGGTGAATGTATTTAAATAATCTACAAGAAGAAAAAACAAAATTACCAAAATAATGAAGTGTAAGTTCTACACAAAATCCAAATGTTGGAGACATTTGGGATCAAATTCAAGGATCTCTATATTTAAACCAGGTAGAAGACAAAAAGTGGAGTTTTTCATGATCTTTATGGGTGACAAGAGTGTTCCATATGATTATGTATGATTTAATACTCTTTAGTCATGTGTTTAGAATGGTTCTTAGCACTATTTAAGGCTACTTAACATTTTTAATGGTAATTTAGCATAGTTTAAGGTATTTATAAAAATATTAAGGTGAAATTTTGATAATGTGTCATATTTTCACAATATTTAATTATATAAATGCCTTAATAATAATAGATAAGAGGGGTGGGTAATTTTCATGTAGCCTAAACCCACTCAAGAGTTTTGTTGCTCAAACTAAGTGTGAAAAACCTTAATTCTCTAAGGAGGTTGTCATGGTTAGTATGATACATTAAGCCATGAGATATATTTTTAGAGTGAATTTTAGGTTGGAAAAACTATTTGGACATAGAGAGGAACTTTGATGGAACATTGAGCTAGTTGCAAGATGAGAGTGGTTGACTTCAAGCATGTGCCAACTCAATTGTACACATGCATGGATTAGAGTGGTATTCATGAAAGGCGGAGAGGGTAAAAAAGAAACTTTTTGAAAAGTTTTGAGTTAGAAATAATTAATCAACTCTATGAATGATATTTAATAAGGTGAATGATAGATATTTAATTTGTTGAATTAGAAAGTTTATATGACTAAAGCTTAGTGTAGTAATTGTATGACCTATTATGGGTCATATAGAAGTTGGAGATGTTACTAAGAGTTTTATACAAATTTTTGGAATAATAATGAAATAAGGAGAGCCATGAATCATTGTTAAGAGGGTAGTCTACCCTAAAACCCTCACTAAACCCCAAGGTTAGTTTTTGGGCTATTTATCACACTATAAGAGGAAAAAGGCTCCAAATACCTAAATATGGTTCTTCACACCCATAAAACATGAAACAATATCTAATAAAGTCATTCAATATTTGTGAAAGAAAAAAATAGATGTACAAGTATTATTATTAGTTCAAGATGCCAAACTTATCCAAATTAGCCTGAATGGTCTTCAATGGCTTATACAAGTTAGTATAATATTAGAGTGAGATTATTGATAGGTTACATGACATATTAAATATGAGAGACAAAACTTTATGATCCTATACACCTTAATCAAGGCCTACCTTTAAATTATTATACATAAATAAGAGAGAAATGAGAATAAAACTCAAATAATATCTTAAGTCTTATTCTTGAGAAGAAGGATTATAGGTGTAGAAATAAAACCACAACTGGAAAAACACCTAAAAATTACCTTTACAAGGTTGAAGTGATGAAAAGATAAAGTTATGAGTAATAAATATTTAACTCATAGGTGTATCATTTCCTTGAAATTTAAGGCCTATAAATAAAGTCTTATAATAAAATAAATGGTTGAATAGTGGCTTGATATTGGATGAATGGAAGGTTTAATAGCCTCAAAGTTGATGTTCTAGGTCATGAATAAGTTGCATGTAGATCTTATAATGATGATGATTCAAGCCAATAGGAAAATTCATGATTATGACCAAGTAATAGTAGAGGGTTCTCAAGGCCTAAAAGTGACATGAAGTTACTTTGAAAGCAACACTAGGCATTAAGAGCTATGGAAAATCAAAACTCTATAGATATATTACAATTTTGTCCATCTTGGAGATGCAAAATCAAGATCTCAAGGAGCAGTAATTTCATTTTATATTTATTCAAGGTAATTACAAGGTATATACAAATGATTCTTAGTTTAAGATTTTCTATATAATTGGTCAATCATGATCATGGTACATAATTGAGGTCATTAAAGACAATAATGGAGAATAAATATGTTGAAGAGGTGGTCCATGAACATGTCATTATTAAATAAATTAATTTATATGATTATCAACCATGATTTAGGCCTAAAAATGACATTTAAGACTACCTTGATGAAGGCAACTCCCATGAGGTCAAGTAGTGGTCGACCCAAATAAACCACATAGTTGACTTTTTAATGCACAATGAATTAGAAATGGGGTGAGTTAGAGATGGAGGAACATGTTTCAAGAGTTAATACACACTTATTATCCATAAATACAATAAATAAAGAAACATTTAAGACATTCAAGACCTATCCTTCACTCCTACACCACTTTCTTCAAGGGATCTTCATCATGGCAAGTATGAAGGCACTAGAAAAGGCATTATAGATTGATTTTCAATTGTCTTTATTCATGAATATGTTGAATATTATTGTAATAGATAAATTTATATAGTTTATTAGTGATTTTATATTGATTTTTCTCATAAATAAAGGTTGAGAATGCCTCTCATTATATCCCTCCATTGGGTATGACTAGATTGTACCCACTTGTATATTACTAGCTTTTCAAGCTTTTTGAATCAGTATAAAACTTAAATTTACCTTCTTCATGATGATCTTATTATGTGGTTTAAATTATTATTTTATTTACATCTATGGTGGAAATATTTCTTCCTCTTATATGTCCTTTATTCTTCACCTTGCTATCAGTAGGCTGAATTTGTACAGTTCATATGATGTATTAGAGTTGTCAATGTTAGTGGATTATTGTAGAAACTAACTGATTATGTCTGATACAGGGCCTATTAGTTATCCCTTATACTCATACTCATATAATCATGACCTCCATACGAGACACTGATGTATGAAGAGCCTAATTTGAAGAGTCTTTAAGGAAATTGCAATCTATATTGAGTCATATAATGTTATTTAAAAGCTTGTATAAGGTACATAAAAACATTAGTGTATCACTTCTTTTAATTTTAATTATTTTATTTATGTTATCTTTCTACCTTTTCATTACTTTTATAGTAGTATTAGTGTTATTTTAGGTAATTCATCAAGGGATCTATCCTTGTCTAGAGGTTCACTCCAACCATATGTAAGCTACAACCTTGGTGTGATCCCATTGTACTTGTTTACCAAATTTGACCTTGTAGGTCAAATCGGGACCCCTATAGGTATATAATTGATATTTATATGTTTTAGGGTTCTAATATTATGTCATAGGTTGTATTATAAGTATTTTTATGTCATTTCATATTATATTAGCCTTAGTCTTGGTCATTTTAATCCTTATGCCTTTTTGAGACATTTAAGGGTCATAAATGCAAGTGGCATGGTTTTCAAGGTGTCAAAGTGTCTTATTTTTTTTAAAAAATCCAATAGGTCAGATTATCTATCAATACTGTTAGTTTTATTTTAAACTTGTAGGTTATCTAGCTAAAAATTAAGAAATCAACTGAAAAAGGAAGAGTTTGGCACTTATATGACCCATGAGAGAGATTGATACATAGGAGAAGGTCATGTATTAATATTCATATTCCTTAGACTCAGTTACATGATTAACATTATTTGGAAGTGATAAAAAATTTCTAAAACTATTCTACTCCTTATTCACCCTTATAGACACAAAAGTGATCAAAAGGTTTATGCTTGGTATGGCTAGTTGAGGAATTTTTAGACCAAAGATGTTTAGGGGGTAAGATTAAACTAAAATAGATTAATTTTCATAATAATATTTTAATTATTTGTCAACCATGCTTTATCAACCATCTCTAACAAGTTGATTATGTTTTTATGCTCACTATTTCCTACACCCTATAGGCTTTACTCTATTTTGAATAGGTCTGTAAAATCTAGTTGGTGATGTTAACTATAACTTATGATAGATATATTATAAACTTATATTAATTCTTGGTTTCATTTTTATGGTGTTTTTATGTGCAATTCATCTCATGTTTTAGGAAGGTATCACCATGTGAGGTCTCAGTCAATGTTTTCCTTGTTTTCAAAATGTTGGTTCTCTACAGAGGTCTCATTTAGATGGAATATTAAATTTAACATGTATAAATTGCATAATATTTACCTCCTTCCATGATTGGTTTCATTGCACCATGTTTTGATCAAAATCTTAGTCTTTTCATCCTCGTAGTCAACTCTTCATTCACTCTCAGTTGCAGTCACATGTATAAAGGTTATCTAGCATGTCCATGGAGTTTTAATTAAGATACATCAATTTTTTATGTCTTTAGAAGCTAAGGATATTTAATTTTAATGTTTGAAGAATATGCAAGGTTGGTTGCAAGCTCATGTACCATAAAAACTAGTCACTAGTTATCCATGTCTACTATGTAACAGGTGTTTTCAAGAGGTTTTCACATTAGAGTAGAGGTTTTAAGGCTCGTATCAAGATTATAATAAGTAAAAATAATAATTTGAGTAATTGGTAATGATCCTAAACATTTTCATAATACCATTCATCAACATACATTGTTCAAATTCTGTCCACTACCCACATATAACTCAAATACACCTACGGGAGTCTCCTTGATGATGTCATATTGAGATGGAGAATTTCATAGGTGTTTCAATATTTTAAGAGTTATACGAGTGTGTTTGTATACTTGGTGAGGGAATAGAAGTTATCATAAAAAAAAATTATATTTCATACTACCCATTTTTGCTTTACTACTAGTATATGATAATACTCACCTACAAGTGACAATATAGAGTTTTGAAAGTCCTTGTATGGGGAATTAAAAACATGGTAAAAAGTTATTTAGATTATACAATGTTAGTTGATCATGAAAAAAATATTTGAGGTTTTAGATAGGGAAATGGAACTATGGATCACCTTCAAACATATGATGATTGGGTTCAAGGACATTTCCCCTAAAAAGTGAGAACAAACGTCCAAGCTATTTTATGGATATCCTATAACAAGGATACAAAGAATATTAGTGCATAAAAAATACCATTCATTGTATTATAAATTAATTATAAGAGATATTACAAATATTAAGTCAAGAATATTTGTGGAGGGTGATGGTTTGAATGCTCAAAGTTGCCTATTTCAATATTAAAGCCCTACATTGACATCAATAGGTTTGTTCCTAAAAGAGCCTTTTTCACCTAATATAAAAAATATATACTATGCCACCATATTTAATGGTTATAAATATTTAAATTGAAAATTATGATATACAATATCATCAATAAGTGTTAATGGGTGGTGTTTCAATGTCAAATCTACACCTACAGGTGTCCCATTCTGCCAAATGCACACCTACAGCTGATTGTAGGAGTACATAGTTTAGATAGAGGATTGAAAATGGAGTCATCAATGTTTTTTAATTAAAAATTATCCAAAAAATTTCATGCAATAAAAAAATGATGTGTCACTTTTAAAACAAGGAATCTTCACCTATAATGTTTTACACCTTCCAACATAATTGACTATGTTCGACCATCATAGGTAGTGAGCAGTTTCGAGGTTGTGAATGCTACCAATGCATAAGGAGGTTTAAAAATAGGATAAAATAAGAATGTAAATAAATTAATGTATTTTATATTTATATAAATACATTTTATTAATTTTAAATAGGCATGATCACTTATAGGTATGATGCTTGGATCAAAACACAATCAAATCTTACACAATATTATGAGTTCAAGTTGTGTGTAAGGGTAAATATAAGTATAGAGTAGTGAATTTATTGGAATAAATCCATTATTACTATACAATATTAAATATTATCTCATAATATGAAAATAGTTCATAATATGGACTCATAAGAAGCATCATATATTCTACATCTTAGAGCCCTACATAGTTTACCTCTATAGGGGTTTGTTTTGGAATTTACAAGGATTAAAAGGTCATATGACCTAACCAATAGCTCAAATTTTGTATATATCATACAAATTACTTTGATAATATCTAAAATTAAAAAATTTATTTGGTAAAATAGGGTAAGTACCCTCTATTTTGTCTCAGATAGAGGGTACTTTCCTTGAGAGCAAACCCAATAGTTTAGAGGAAAGTATATAAGGAGATGAGAAAAAAAGATAAATATACACTTAAAGAATGTTTTATAATTTTAAATACACATAATTAAAATGAGATATATCTCATAAAATAAGGTAACCTAATAGGATGGTCTAGATTTCCAAATATGTAGATAAGTCTATTAAGCCTTGAGGAGGCCTAAATCCCAATTGGGGGTCCAACTTCACTTCCAACTCTGAGTGATATTTATAACCTATTTGATCATGTTTATGGATGAAATAAAATTTGAAAAATCTCTTTTTATTCAAATAAACCATAGATAAATCAAATTTTGTCTCAAAGATAGTCCAAGCCTCCATGAAATGGAAAGAAAAGCTTGATAAGGTAACTCTTCTCATATCTCCCTTGGCACCTTGCATGGAGATATGAGGATTTTAGGGAGGTTGACTGAGGTCTTTAATAGTGATATTTGGAGATTTATTTTCAACTTAAATAAAAAATCTTTATGAACAAACCTTAATAGTAGAAGTGGTTTAAAACCCTCATAAACCCTAGTTAATGACTTGATGAAGAAAATGAAGATGGATATATATATATACATACTATATTAATTAACATTAAATTATATTGAGGATTTATAGGAATGTCCATATCGCCATTCCATCCAATTGAGGCATTCCCTATCTATATGGATAGGGTACAAAATTGTTCTTTTTATTGTTTTATGCATTATGTAGGTTTTAAGGAATTTAAAAATATTAAAAAAAATTTAGGAGAAGTATTACGAATTTTTATAACCCCTCATTTACATTTAATGATTCATAAAAACTCCTATGTGTTTTTACCAACTACTTCATCTTAGCTAGTCAAAATTGGCATAGTGAACATGGTAGTGAAAATGGTCAAAATCTTCAAGTAAACTAATTTTGAGGTGAGTCTGATGCCTCTAAGGACATATATGGTGTTTCAAAGTGTCATAAACTCCATTTTGAAAGTTTTCATGGAAAACAAATTCCTTTTTGGAAGTTAAGTGTGTAAGGTGTGTGAAAGAGGAGTTCATTTGACTATAAGCAATGATGGCTCACTTTAAGAGGAATGTAGGTGATTAGGAATTAAACCAATTCATGAAGAAGCATGTATGAAACCATTAAATATTATTATAATAATTATACCTATACCTATTCATTTTTTGGAAATTCCAATAGGGGTGAATGATGAAGATAATTTTCTAAGCTAGCAAAGGGAGTTTCACGCCACATTTCAAGAGTTTCATGACTTGGGATGCCACTTGTCTCTTATGAATTTGTGTGATCAGTTTAAAATTATATTTTAATTAAAATTTAATTCATTTTATTATCTTGACAATTTTAATTATTACCTTTGGAATTTTTTATTCTCCTTTCTCTCTCAAGTTCTATAAGAACTAAGCATTTTGGCCTTTGTAAATTATGCTCCATCTGAGTATGGAAAAACCCTACTCATTTTCATATGATAGATCAATAATAATACTTATTTTACCTCTTATATTAATATTAATAGTGTTTTAATTTGTATTATTAATATTGATTAGTCATGATTTTTGTTTCCTTAGCATTGTTATCTCATTCTCTCACCTGTTTGTAGTTGGAAATATTCTTTTTATAGGTCAAGTGAAATGTTCTATTGATGTGTCAATATTGAGTGATTTAATCTATTTATAAATTGGTATTATAGGCCTCTTGTTTATTCTTCCTATCCTAAACATTAATAATAACCTCATAATGAAATACTGATGTGAAAAGATTCAGATTATAGAAGTTTATGCCTAGCTAGTCACTTGGTCTCATGTGTCCCATACACCTGGCTGGTAGTCATCAATTATTTTTGTGTATCACCACCTTTAGGATAGTTTAATTTCAATTTTATCTCTCCCTTTTCCTTGAAATGATAGGTGTAGTAGTGATCCAAAAGTGGTACATCAAGGGAGCTATCCCTATCTAGAGATTCACCTCATTCTTATGTTACCCACAACCTAGAGGTGTTTCAATTGTGCGACTTGGATGAGGAGAGTTAAGACATCTCCTCAAAGGGTGAAAATCCAATTGATAATAGTACTAGTTATAAGGATAAGTCCTAAAAATAATTTTCCAAGGGGTGCATCCCAACATAATAACACCTACTATTTGATCTCTTAACCCTACAACATTTCTTAAAAAGTGCCACTTTATCCAAAGGGGGATATTTAAGCATCAATAGATCTACCCAAAGGTAACTATATTTGTCCCTAATATCTTTCATTTATTTACTTAGTAGATTATATATTATTTTTTATTAATATTATGAATGTATGTGTTCACCCTTGATTATGTTATTAATTATATGTAATAAATTATTATAGATATAAGGTTACTTAACTTTCCATTTATCACATTAGGATATATATACCACCTATTGGTTGACCATTGGACCATTTTCCTTCTTAATAGTTTATTTATTCCAACTATCTTGGATTAGGCTACCTTTTTTCATTAGTTCCATGCATTTAGTATATTTATAGTGAGAGATATACCCCATGTCATAAGATTAATATTCATAACCATTTCCTTATGAAATTTGAGAATAGATTACCCTATACCAAGTTTATAATTGTTCTATGTCCTTACTTGATCATCCAAATATGTGAAATATTTATTGTTATGATATTATTCAAGTCTTAATATATTGATAAATAAAGGATAGTTATAGTTCATCTTATCTTTTGCATAAACCAAGTCTATTTTGAATGAGGAATTGATTTGTTTATATATGAGTATAATTGGGTAATTTTTAATTTTTTGAAAACATTATGTGAATGGGAAAATCCTAATGAGAGGTTTTATTTTATATAGTATAAATTTATAATAGAAGTTTGGTATTGATGAGATCAAGTTATTATCAACTCAAGATACTTAATGAATCTAGTATAACTAACTTGTGTACATACAAATTGAACTGAGAGTAAGTAAATATTTATATAAGATATTTAGAAGGTTTTAAACATATATTAATCTTATTTTAGGTGTATAAAAGTATAATTTAAAGGTTCGATTATACTATAATATGAAAGTGTGTGAAAAAGGTGGATTAGGACCTTATTTACACACTCAATTCATGTGTTGTAAAAATGTGTCAAGACTATTATTTTCAACTACTGAAGATATAATGTTAGTATCTATAAATTAATTATTTTAATATAGTAATGGAATTTTTAGATTAAAAGGATAAAATTTACTTGATTTTATGAAACACACTTTGTATTTTGTATGATGATTAAATTGTGCATGTCACTCAATAGCAAAACTTGCAATCATGTGTAGTTAATGTCCATAGAATGACTATTGAAATATAAAACTAATTTTTTGAAAGAAAAATTTTCAAATTAGAACTATGTGTTTATGAAAACCATATTTCCCCTGAAAATTTTTGGATACAATTCTTCCTTATTTGATAATTCAATAAATTTGAATTTCCTTATCAAAACACATAGAGAGTTTAGGTGATTGTGCACCAAGTTTTTGTAACAATCCTTTTCGTTGGGTTGTGAAGGTAACATGCCCTAAGCCACAATAATGTGGGTAATAATAAAAAAATTATTAAATCAAATAACTATGTAAGTAAAATAGAGAGCCATAAAGCTAGGATTTATCAAATAAAAATTACCAACCACCATTGATGACCTTTAAATTTAATTTTATGGTTTCACTCAAGTTCACTCCATGTAAAATAAATCATGGTCAAAAGGAAATGAAAAATTTTAGTTCCCCCATTATGAATTTAGGTTTTGATATTATAATTTCACTCCATGTATAATTGAATGCATGGCCTAAATATATTGAATAATGTTCATGAGCACAAACATGATAATTATGAAGTGGATGATAACCAATTTACAATCCACTATAAAATTTGACGGTATGTGTGTATGAACTGATATAATGAAATATGAATATAAATCAACTAATATATAATGTTTTTATGCATATATTTTAAATTTGATAACCTATATCTAAAATTTATGTTTACATGAAAACCTTTAATTCTTGTTCTTATGAATTTTGTGCATATTCAAATATATATGCACCCAATGTGTATGAATATATTCTAAAGTGTTTGTAAAATGAGTACATATACATGGAATTTACCCCTATAATATATATTTATGTGATTATATTTCTTGTGTATCTAAATTTATCAATCTTATAAATTTGTACTATAATCTATTTTTTTGCTTATGAAGGCATATCTCTCTATGACAATACAATTATAATCCCTCATTTCAGATTATGTATGTATCATAGAATTTACTTATCTAAAAATAAGGTATAATTTTACATGTCATGTATAAATATAACATCATTTAATATCATGTGAATATGTGGATAAAAATTTATCATAATAATTTATGTATCATCCAAGTCAAGTATGTAACATATTAATTTAGGGCATATAATTGTCATGTCTTTATAGATGTATCCATGAAACACATAACATAAGGATAGATGAATACATAATACTATATAATAAATACTTTTGATATAGATCATAGAACTACTCATTTTCTTAAATCTCAATAAGCACAAATGATAGTGTCACACATAAGGCCAAAGGCTACATACATGGGACATAAAAATGTCATAAAAAACAAATCCAAAGGCTACATGTAATGGAACATAAAAATATTGAAAATAAGGGACAGAAAATATGTCACATTGAACAAGGCCAAGGCCCACACATAATTCATAATCACATAGTATACTATCCTGTAAAATACTGGTAACATTAATGGAAAATGAAACAAGTAAATTATTGTACACCATCCCAATATATCAATGTCACATTCTAGTACAATAAGATATCCATGTGCCACTATGTAAATATGAGTAGCTAGTAAGGAATGTGTAAGAAACATAGTTATGTTAACATGTTACAAACTATTAATAAATATATAATCTATAATAATAAAAATTGTGTAATAATATTACCATAGTATCAACATGACCACTAGGTAGAGAAAGGTCCAAAATTTGTATGTTCATGTGTAACATGTGTGTCTTGTATAACACTCATAAACAATGAAATGAATGTGTATATGAAAAATAATATTCCATCTACCAAAAATGTGATAAATTATATATGTAAATAATGTAATATATAAATCATGTCATGCTTAGATATTGATTTTCAATTTTTTGAATATTGGAATGTGTTTTTATAAATTTTGATTATCTATCTTTTCAAAAATTTTGAATGATTGGGATTATTTATAATATTGATGAAAGTGAATGATGTTCATGTTTTTCTTCACATTTTTTCCTTATAGTGTATCTAAATGATAGGTTGGTGTACCTTCCTTCTCTATAACCCTAAAGGGGCCCAACCAATTAGTCTTAAATATACCTTTGTTCTCTTTATTTGCATTGGTGTTAATTTGATTCTCTTTTAATACCAAGTATACAACATGAAACTCATGGTTTTGAATTTTTTTTTCATATTATCTCTCAATATGATCTTAATAGACTTTAAGATGTTCAATAGCCTATATGCATCTATTTTCCACTTTTTTAATATTTGTAATGACAAAGATATTTGTTATCTTTGATGATTTATTTCAAAGACACATGAAAAATGTGTATATTCACCTCAAAAGGTAATATTTATTCCATTGCATAAAAAAGACAGTCAGGTGTACCATTAATTGATGTATGTCAACTTTTTTTATATGTCTAAAGTTCATAAGCAATCTAATGATGCCAATCTATACCATTCTTGGTGACTATTTCAATTAATATATTTGTAAAGGTTTTATTTGTTATTTTTACTTGTCCATTACTTTGTGGATAATATGTTATATATAATGTGTGATGAATAATTTATTTTAAACATAATTTCATAATTATTTTATTATATAATGAAGATCCATTAAATGTGATGATGGTGAATGGAATTACACATCATGAAATGATATTTGTCATTAAAAATATACATATATTTTCACCTCTAGTTAATGATAATGGTATGGATTATTAAAAAAATTTAAATTATTTCATAGTTTTAAGAACAATTTTATGCCTCTTTAATGTTGATAGACATATATTTCAAATTAAGTTGAAACCCCAATAAGAGAATGCCCATAGTGAAACAATAGGTTAAAAATATTATGAAGGAAGATGATTTAGATTGTTATGTTTATGAGATTTTGGGAATAACCAAGTATTATACTAATAATATTATTCCATTTTAGGCCAATAATACTCATCTTGATAGTTTATAAGACATTATTTTTCCACTAAAATTATCTCTCCATTCATTGTCAAACACTTTGAGTAAGTGAATTTTATATTCATCATAGCTAAGGCACAAAATTAACTATCTCTACAACAATATTTTAAATAATAATCTTCCAATTATAACATATAACATTGATTCACTTTGTATTTTGAATCTATTATTTCATATATCATTTTAAGGATAAAATTATATGTAATGCACACATGCATGCACATACACATAAACATATACATAAAAAAAATGGTACAATAATTACAAACACACTTTGACCCTTTTTAAATATAAAGTATACCTCAAAAATATAATTGATATGTTGATATCATAGCTAGCATATATTCCTTGATTCCTATCAACATTAATGATGATCATGTAATTTTTAATATTTAAGATTTATAACATACATTAGTCTCTATATAATTGATATAGGATCTTAAGGTCCTAACACATTATTTAATTGTAGTAAATATTATGCATAGCATGTATGTATATATTTATGTAGACACTCACACACACACACACACACACACACACACACACACACACACACACACACACACACACACACACACACACACACACACACACACACACACACACACACACACACACAAAAACACACACACACATGATATGTATAATATTTACTATAATTCATGAAAGTTCTAAAATATTGATAGCCTATACCTTTTCTATAGAGACTAATGGATTTTGTAACTCTTGAATATTAAAAATAACATGATAACCATTAATGTCAACTGAAATCAAAGACTATCATAGCTTCTTTGATTCCCATCTACATTAATAATGATTATGTTATTTTTAATATTTGAGAGTTACAATATCCATTACTCTCTATATAAAAAGTATAGGCTCTCAAGGTTCTAAGACTTTCTTGTATTGTATTAAATATTATACATAGCATATATTATATATAGTACATTACAAGAAAGTGCTAGGACTTTAAGAACCTATAATTTTTCTATAGATATTAATGGATGTTTTAAATGTTGAATATTAAAAATAAAATCATAATCATTAATTTTTATGTGAATAAAGGAATCTATGATAGCCATGGTATCAAAAATCGATTATATTTTTCAGGCATGCTTTATATTGAAAAAGGATCAAAGTGTGTCTATAATCATTATACCATTTATTTATATGGAATTAAATTTTATTCCTTTATTTGGTATATGTTCTAAACCTAATTAACCACTACATATGAATACCTATATATCCATATTGATTTTATTCGATAATGTGCATACTATACATAATATAAGTTTCAATGCCTCATATTCCAATATGTTATTTGTACATGAAAACCTAGACATATGAAAATGGCATAGGTTGGCCCTAATATTTAATGAATAATTTATCTATGTCAACACTTGAATAATATTTGGACTCATAAAACTACATGATTAAAATATCAACATATGTGTGATATGAAGTAAAGTAATCCTAAAAAATTGGCATTGATTGGTAGTGTGTTTATTAATGTTGATATAGCTAGTTGGTCTAAAACAACTTGTCATTTTACCAAATTTTTAGATATGATGCGTAGATAAAATTCCATAAGTGACATTATGTATTCAGTTATGCATCCTTACATGTGTGTATTTTAAATAATGAATTTGAGTGGATCAACCTTTGTGATAACATGTGTCTTATTGTTAAAAATGTACTATGGTACTTTATGTGTAGTAAAAACAAGATATGGGCATAGTTTTTCCATTATAATGTAAATTTTTCAATAGTAAACAAGTATATGAGTGATTTAATATGCAAATCACTTTGTTTTTTTCATCATATTTTTCTAATAAATCCCCTCATACATGCTTTATGACTGAGATATGTAATAATAAAGGCTTTATCTAGGGTTGGATTCATGGGAATAGGTGAATAAGTAGATATTGTTTAACTTCATAAAAACTCTATTAATATTTTTCATCCCATTAAAACTTTGTATATTTATTTAGTAACCATGTCATTTTATATTTTTATCATTTAATTGGGCCACAAAATATCTTATTTCTTACATATATTTTTTAATGATGGTATTTGTGTTAGTAATTTTTGTGGAGTCATGTTTTAAATAGATTTGACCTTTTTGGGATCTATTTAAATGTGTCACTATGATATGATGCATCTCAATAATTTCCTTTAAGATACCCCAAATACAAATTTATTTAGATTTAGGTTCACATTGTATTTATATAGTCATTCAAAAAAATCCTCAAATATACAACATGACCTTGTAATCCTTTTGATTTTTCAAGTAGATCATCCACATATTATTGCATAGTTTTTTTTAATATAATCATAAAAAATATGGGTTGTCACTTATTAATATGTATCCACAATATTTTTCAATCCAAAGGCCACAAATAGATAGTAAAATTTTCTCCATGGTGCATTAAATGAAGTCTTTTCTTGATATTCTAGATTAATTTTTATTTGGTTGTACCATAAGAACCCATCTATTAATGATAATATATCATAACCAATTTATAGTTGAAATTAATTTTAATGTTTTTTTATGGGAAGTTTTATTTGGGCCAAACTTTATAAGGGATGTTCTCTAGGATCCTTATCTATTATATAAGGGAGTTATACTATCTCTTCATTAATTAGAGTGTATTTTTCTTCCACATATGGTGTTTTAGGGATGGCATCTAGGCCATATCCTAATATATTGATAATAGTAAATTCAATCTCTTAAAAATATGCATGGGAAACATTTGTGTTAGGAAATTATTCTTATGATATAAAGAATGGAGACATACTTCAGGTATTTTAGGATAAATTCATCAATTGAAAATTTGTCTAATGTCCAAATTTCCAATTTATTTGTGTTCTTAATCAAATTAGAATATATTAATGGTATTTTAGATTATTATAAACTTACCATGTTGATTCTAGTTTTCATTTTAATAAATGTGTGTATATATTAGTTTGTGTGGTTACCCTTTTATTATTATTTTCTAACTTTTATGTATAACAAAGACATTGTCATGTTTTTTTAGTAGAAGTTTTGATGGGATGAATAACTCATTGTGCATGTTTCCTTATTACTTATACTATATAACCTATTTGTAAATATTTAAGACCAAAATAATATTATTTAATAGTTTCTTATAGTTTTAGAATTGGAGTCGAGGAAGATATTGATATCTCATTTTTTTGGATTCTTGAGAGTATGGTTTACAATGAGGAATGTAATGATCATTGGGTTGAGTTAATTCAAAATAATTGAATGGTTATTTATCAAAATGGCATGTATATATATATATATATATATATATATATATATATATATATATATCCTTGAAGAGTGAAATTTAAGAAACATGTAGGTTATAAGGAACTACAGTCATATCATAAATCCATGGTTTCCACAATAAAATATTATAATTAAGGTCATTATGCATGACTTGAGAAACTATGGCTATTTTTCAATGACCCAAAATAATATGCATTGTAGTTTATCCTAATAATTTTCATGGAATATTTTACAATATATAGATATTAATATTTCAATAATTAATATCCTCTGCATAAATACCATTTAGTTTAAAAAAAGATATTATACAAATATCTAGCATTGATCCATTATCCACAAAAACTCATTTAACTACCTTATTTTTTAATTCATATTTGTTATACCATGGTATATGTTTATCTATAATTTGATTAATAGGTATGTAATTTCCTTCATCCTTTGAAATGTGTCAAAAATAGAAGACACATTAGGTGGTTCTAACACATTTATTAAAGTTGTTTTGTGTAATGATACATTAAGAATATCTTTGTAAGCATGCATTAATTTAAGTAATTACAAAATAGAAAATTTGTTATGGGTATTTTCAGTTGATCCATGATGTCATACACTTTGGACTAATTATCTTATTTTGTGGGTTGTGGTGTGGGTTTAAGATGGATTTCATAAGGCATTTTGTTTTACTATTATACAGGTGACCTTACCTCTTTATGTTTTTAAAACATATACCATGAGATATAATAATATTTTAGGGCCAAGATAAGAATCAAGATGGAAACTATTAAAATTATGGAGATTAATGGGAGGAAAAATATGAGTCTTAAATTTCCCTTTGTGTACATTAGTGATAATAGGCAAATCAGGTTTAATGTTACAACAATATTATTTTAGTTGTTCATTGGTAATTTTAACCTTATTAGTGTTCTTATATATTATTATTTTAATCCATTTTCATATGTAATTGATTCAAATAAGATGCATTGTCCTTATATAAACTATTAACTTCATTACTTGTGATAAAACACAAGATTCATTCAATAAGGTCATGATTAATGTGTATTATGATATAATAAAAAATTGGTTCTAAAAATAAAACCCTAAAGATAAAATTTTAAACCCTATAATGGTCAATCCTTAATAAAGATATATGGATAAAGATAAAAATATATTTTGTGTATGGAAATCATAAATCAAATCAATGAAACACTAGGAAAAATATAAATTTTTGTAAGGAGATAAAAAATGAGATTTGAAACTGTAAGGGAAAAAATATGAAACCTTGAAAGGATTAAATCCTATGATAATTAAGCATATATCTGAATGTAAAAGATTGATATTCATTGTAATTATTTGACAAGTGACATATGCTAAATATAGTGACTAAAAAAAGGGATAAGTAGTTATATATTTTTGATAACTATCTAAATATGACTATATTATAGAATGGAAAATCAAGATAAAGTAGGCTTATGGTTCATTTGGTTCTATAATTTATTCTTTGTCTATGTAGGGTAAATTTCACCATTTTGGGTCAGTATATTTTTTGATAATGAACTAATAGTTTGTATTAACCTATATTTAAATGAGGAAAATTAATTATATGGTCACCTACACCTATCTCTAATTTTTATTTAGTCAATATTCCAAACTTTGATGATGCTTTCAACTTCATAAGTTAGACTCCTTTTCCTTAGAACCTTAGGTGTGCTTTTGATAGATGGAAAACTATGAAAATGGGGAAAGTGTAATGGGATGATCTAACCCAAATTAATATCATTTTATGATTGACCACTACCTATTTATCTAATAATATAAGTAGGGAAATCAAGCCACATGTAGTTCTCCCATGTAATCTAATTTTTCAATTGTGACATTTCATTATATGTATAAAACTAATGATTGGGATCTGACACTTGATAATTATTGATTTGACTTAAAATTAGAGTGACTCAAACTTGTGTTTCACTTCACTTAGTGATATATTCACAATTTGGTAATAATATTTAAGATTTTATCAATGTGTAATAGTCTATAGATGTGTTCTAGATAAGTGTCAAGTCACTTTTGAATGAGAACTTGATTTTTTTATGTATGAGTTTGATTTGGAAATTTACCATGACACTAACATGATATATCGATGGGTTTCCCCTAAAAAAAAGGTTTGATTTTAAAAATTAGTCATGTTTGGGAGTAAGTCAGTATTGATGACTTCATGTTAGTATTGACTAGTGATACTAACCAAATTTTTTGGAACCAAATTTTGTATAAGAGAATTGAATTGAGATTTTGAATATGTATATGCAAGATACTTATATTGCTTGAAAATAAAATTAGGTTATTATAGCCTTATAATTTTACAATGAAAGGTTTGAATCATAAGATAACATACACATGTAAGATATTGGAGGATCAAGTTCTTATTTATGTTCTCAAGTCATGCATGGTAAATGTATATGAATATTTTCATTGTCATTTATCAAAGACCATATTTTATTATCTACATTAAAATAAAATAGGGTAATTTTAAAAAACACAAATTTTTTATTAGATAATTTTTGAACATTAACTTTGAAAAACTTTAGCATACCTAGATAATGAGCTTACATTTGACTCTTGTGCATAATTTCCCCTATATTTATTCCCACTTATTATCTTATCCAACCCAATTTATTATATATACATATTAAAGTCTATGAAATATACTTATAAAATACTAAATATTTTGTCATCATATCTTATATCATTAATTTTCACTACCATGATAATACCAACAACAGTCTAAAAATTCATGGTTTATTACAGTGTCTACCTATTCTAGTAGTATCTAAGGGAACTCAAAAACTATTTATAAAATTAATTATTATCCATTAGGTTAGTATATACATGTTTCATGGGTCTATCATAACATAAATTATCAATGAATCATGTATAATGAAAATCAATCTTAAATTTATAGCAATATTAACAAGTCTTGGAAAAACATTAGAACTCAATTAACACTCCATTTAAAATTTATCACAAAGGAATAAGTATGTTAATATCCCTTGAAATACAAGTTCTAGATTAATTATAAATAGACAAGAAGGTCAAATATACATGGTTATAAGTTTCAAAATTAAAACTTTATAATTCATTCTAGATTGATCATGATGTTAAACACACACACAAACACATAAGTGGGATAGCTACATGTGGTTTTATTCATATTTGGGTGATTATAACTTAGGAAATGCTTAGATAATTAGTAAAGAGTGTAATGATTTGTCCAACCCAACAGTTTATACTCTTTTTAAAGGTTCATCTGGTGGTTGAATGTGTGATTAGGGCTTCAAATCGAGTATAAATAAAATAGGTATCAATGCATAAGATCAAGCATGGGAACACACATAGGGAACATATGAAATATAAATCATAAGTTTCTAAAGTATCATACATAGATAGTAACAAGGACACTATTGTTAGATATTTCAAAATACCTATCAACTTAGGGGTCTTAGTTCCATAATTAACATTCATGTAAGGTTTGAGCTCATATTTCTTCATCCAAATGGTCAAATATTAGATACAAAGTATTTTAAATAAAAATTATGAATATAGTGAACAACATAATATAAGAATATGATAAGTACCTCTCTTCTATATAACTTTGTCAATTTATAATTATCTAATTGCAATGTCAATCTACCCTTTTCATTTACATTTGTGTGATTAATTCCCTATTTTACATAAATTGAATTTTTTTAGTTTTACTTTATTTAAATCATAAAATAAGTAAAACATTATATTGAATTTGATCATTCACTTAAACACAAAAACATATGTTTCCTCCTATAATAGGGTCCCAATTTTATAGAGGGTTTCATATTTATCCACATATTGGGTTTGAATTTCAAATATGATATTTTAATTTTCTTTATATACATAATAAAACACCTAGCATAACTAAAATGGATGAAAAATATTTATATTTCACAATTCAA
Source organism: Torreya grandis (assembly GCA_037957365.1). Classification (NCBI taxonomy): domain Eukaryota; kingdom Viridiplantae; phylum Streptophyta; class Pinopsida; order Cupressales; family Taxaceae; genus Torreya; species Torreya grandis. The sequence continues at coordinate 744,063 of JARHVA010004548.1, forward strand.
GATATGGTTGTAATAATAGCATGTTTCTTGATTAATTTATATTATGTATTTCTATCTCATACAATGACATGGGTTATATTTATTTTCAATAAAACTAATTACTATATTAATAGTTATAAACTTTTAACTATCCTTAGTAACATGTCTTTCATGAATATGAAATCAAAAATGTATTTGGTTACCACTCAAATAAAAGTGGCCTATATTACTCATTTCATTCCTCCTCCCCTAATACTTCTTGGTAGTGATAGATAACATCTCTCCCATTTAATTTTAAATAGGATTATATTAGACATGAGGTTCCATGTTATCAAAACATTAATATTTCATGTACATTATTTTTTAGGTAAAGTGGAGGTTGTCAAAATTTCCCTTATATTATTTATGATTCACCTAATGTATTGGCCAATGCTACTAGATATTATGATGTGATTGATAAAATTAAGAATGAACTAGCTAAAATATCTCTATTGTACATGATGAATATATTAACTATATAAAAAGACAATATTTACACAACAATATGTGATGAAACTTTACCCAATGATATATAATGATCTTATGTTGCATATATTTTTGATAAATTAAAGGATAGTTAAGATGTAATTTCTTTTGACAAATTTTTTTTCCTACTCAACATATTTTAGATCATCACCTCAAATTTATTATTCTAGTATGAATCCTAAATAATGGGGTTAAGCATGTGATTATATAAAATGGACTACGATTAAATATTTGTAATATCACATTTCATCTAAACACTTGGTAAAAATATACACTCTATTAATAAATCAATTAAGAACATAAAGTGTTTTTACAATATACCTTAGTAAGTGTTATGAATGATTACATTGCATGTAACATTTGGGCATAAAACATTAATTAATATATTTCAAGTCATGGTAAATATTTTAAATTATAACCTACTATTATGTAAACCTTATATTCATGATATGGAAGCTATAACATCTACCTTACATTTATGCTAAAAATTTGTATATGAGGGATGTTTTCATACATGTCCTATGGATAATAAAACTTTTAAATAATGTGAAATTTTTAAATGTAATGATAGATATATACTAAAATACAATGATCCTAATTCCTCCATATTATCTCCACTTCATGTTGTATAATCAGAAAAAATGCATACATACAAGGTTGGAGAGTCAATCAAATCTAATTAGAATGAGTTGTATTTAAACATATAAATTAATTAAGAGATGATAGAAGAGGTATTTCATATGTATGAATCAAGAAAGGAAAATATACCAAATATTCCTATGTTGTTAAATAATGAAGACCCTAATCAAATGTTTATTAAGGATAATAGTTATGATAAAATAATTAAATTATTTCAAACATAAATGATTATATGGGTAATATAAAGTTTGCACCTATAGGGACAAGGGACTATTGATATGACTTAAACATGGTGAGCATCAATAAATTATGAGGTCTCTTTTATATGTAACCTAGTTTAGATAAATTTAAAAGTATCCTTCCAAGAAACCATGAGGATATAATACCTATAACATATCCTAAAAGTAATCAACTATAGAGTGAATATTTTACAGTATGTCTTAAAATTGGTCATAAACAAGCCATAGATGTAAATGTAAATTTTTATTATAATATAAATTCATAGAAATAATGTTGTTCACCCTAGAATATTTTATATAAAGTCACTCATGAGGTTGAGTGTTATAAACAAAAAAATGGGATAATACATGGGATAAATATATACCATCATTAATTTTAGGATTTATGCTAGCTCAATCCAAGGACAAATCATTTTGACCTATTCTACTCAAAGAACATGGATTATTATTACCAAAGGCTAAAATTCTACCTAGAATTATAATTAACTAGATTTCCTTGATTAATAACTACTCTTGAGCGTAACCTAGAAAATTTGTAAAATAGGGTGTGTGTTTTGATTCAAAAATAAACATAAACAGAGAGGTGTAATGTAGATTATAAAATGATATTTATAATCAAATAAAACTAATGCCTAAAAACTTAAACATGCCAAGTCATAGTTATACCATTATATACATGGTTAATTGGTTGTATAAATGTTTAGTCACTCAGTGGTTAAGATTCTAAGGGACACCATTATGAATATATTACTATTAGGTCCTTCACATAATGTAAAAACCTAAATGTTAAGTGATTGCATAAATGTTTAGTCACTCAGTGGTCAAGATTCAAAGGGACACCAATAAGAATACATTACTTATAGGTCCTTCATAGAATGTAAACACTTAAAATATTTTGAAACACTTTATAATTAAAAGTATATAAGGCATAAGTTGTTCACAAGGAAATTAAAAAGAACACATAAGGAGTTAGAATAGTAAATACACAATCTAAATAAATTTTAATATTTTTAAAATAATAATACAATGAATTCTCTTTCATAAGAATTAGCTCTAAACTATAAAAAATGGACTGAATTACATGAGTAGAAGACCAATTAAAAAAAATAAATGTATATTATTATAGTTTTAATAGAGTTTATTTACACAAAGTATTGACCATTCATAGATAAACTAGTTTAAAATATATCAAAAGCATGGGGATCCCCCCAAGTAGCAAGAGATTCCCATAATTAGCCATGATAGACTCAAAAAATTGTTACAAGTACAAAGATTCAAAAAAAAAAAGATTTCATAATCTCCCCAAAATATGCTTGAAGGCCAAATTAGTTTATAGCTAATGAGATAAAGAAGAATTGTCTCCCAGATGATTGGGGTGTGACTCCTTGGTGGCTGGTATGGATACCACCAAATTGAGTTCCCCATCTAGCTTGGCCAAGGTCATATGATGCTCTTAGAGGATCGTGTCTAATTGGGCTCATAGTCTTTAATAAACTTAGACTGTAACCTCATAGGAAAATTTCACCTCTGACACCTAGTTGATACTTATCATGGATTGGTTTTAGAGATCTAAAATAACCTTGGCTCTAGCATTATTTTCTTTGGCCACCTTTATCCTAATAACCTAGTTAAAATGACCCATTTTTACTTCAAATCATCTTATGTATATCAATTTTTGATCTAAATGGAATAGCATTGTGACATTGAAATCCTTGAATTAAGTTATAATTTGTTCTATTCCTTCTTCTATAAGTTTTATGACCATGTGTTCAACTACCACATACTCCTTAATTTAAGCTTTAATTTTCTCAACATAAGTCATATATAGGTTCATATTAGAGAGATGCATGATTTTTAACTCTAGGACATACCTTATTTAGTACAAAAATGATTTTTTACACTTTTTATCTACATAATAAAACCTATCCAAGTATGCATGAGATCACTAGAGGTTATCCTTGTTCATATTTAATGTTTTAACTAATTCCTCTATAGATGTGAAGAGTTATGCAAGGGCCTTTTTGATCCAACCACTTAATTATGTAGGGAAGATTTTCTTAAGCTATGCCTCAAGCACCATAACCTATTTATTCATGTCTTATATAAATTTCTTAGACATGTCATGAGTGATTTATATCATATATACTATATCCTCACCCACCCTCTCCTCTATGGTGCTTGTTATCACTTTGGTGAGGGAGAAGAGGTTGAGTTTAGTCTACTAGAACACTAAGTCTCCTCCTTGAGTGAATTTTTGCATGAGGATCCTTATCATGTTCCTTGAGTTCCTATTGAATTCCCACTGAAATTTTGGATCACCCTATAATATAATCTTAGGGACCTATGATCCCATGGAAATCCCTAAGGTAAAAGGGGATGAAGGTGGGGTGGTTGAGATATAGGTGGTATTAGAATTTTTTTACCAAGATTGAAAGATAAATAACATTTAATTCATTAAAAGAGTTCATACATTTATAAATTTACCTTAAGAGTGAATAAACCACACAAAATGTGAGACAAGATATTTGATAAGTGGGAAAAGCATCAATTTATGAAAAACCCCACACTAGTATTAATGTATTTAATTAATGAATAAATTTAAGTACAATAACATAAATGAGAGAGAGAGAGAGAGAGAGAGAGAGAGAGAGAGAGAGAGAGAGAGAGAGAGAGAGAGAGAGAGAGAGAGAGAGAGAGAGAGAGATTTAATGAAAAATAGAATTACAATGATGAAATATCAAGATCAAGATTATACCACTACCAAAAAGTAAGAGGAGATGAGGAAAAGATCTCAATATATATATAGGAGGAGTAAAGAGTTCCATGTGAAAGATTCAACATGTATTCAAAATGTCTCTAATCCTTTTACAAGTGGGGATGATGTGTGTGACATATGTGTGGAGAGGATTTATATGCGAGTAACTCTAAATCCAATAAGTGGACTAGAGTGGTAAGTGACATGTCAAAATTCTAGAATAAAGTGAATTTATAAATATAATAAATGTACACACAAATAAGACATAAAATAAGTCTAAAAACCTATAATGAACCTGAATAAGATTAATTCTCCAACACTCCCCCTTAATATTAATTTGGGGTTTCAAAATTGGAGAAAACATTTTACAAACAAGGAAGGGAGTTGATATTACATAATACTCCCCCTTAATACAAACCTCCTTCAAGAGTAATTAAAATAGGTAGATAAAGAAAGAGGAAGAGAAGGTGCCACAAAAATTTTCAAGGATAAAAGTATGTTCACCAAGAATCTCCAATAATCTTGTTCAAACACTGTGATCAATCTTCAATAGGACAAAGACCAATAAAAATGAGTAATGATCCAAAAACCTATAATAAATATAAGTTAACAATAATATTTCAAGTCAAATAATCAATATGCCAGATATAAAATCTACATGCATAATGTAATAAAAGTATATGTACAAAAAGACAAATGGAACAAAGATAACCTCCATCACAAAGCGTAAATTATAGCATGAAAATAAATTTAGTCAAAATAATTAAAACATAGTTCCTTTTATACAAAAATAAAGGAATGAATGATAAGTGTTTTAGTTTGATCAAAATGAAGACAAATAATACATGTCACTTACAAAAGATATATGCATGAAGCATTATAAGAATGATCACAAGAACACATATCAAAATTTATAGAACATCCATATTTTTAAGAATCAAAATAGTTTTAATATTATAGGTAGTATATTTAATCAATTTATAACAATGAAAAGTGTCATCAATGGATTTACCATAACATTCTCATGGATACAATTTCTAACATTTAGATATACCATGCCCATTTTTTACAAATGCACATAAGGTTTAGCAATTTTAATCAAAGCATGAACATTACAAGAATTATAATCAAAAGGAGTTTCATTATAAGTTCTTAGATGTGGATGATGATAAAATTATAAATTTTCATTTGAAGCATTAAAACCAAGACCTTTATAATTTGAATTAGGTTTAGGTAAAATAGGTTCAAGGATACCATACTCACACTTACTAATCCCACCACCAACACACCCCATGGATTGTATAATTTTTAGCCTAGGCTTAAAAATATCATGTGGAAAAATAATATTCACTTTAAGAGGAAAAATATAACATTAGATGTTTTCACATTTTTGAAATATGCTAATTGATGTTAGAGTATCTTATTACTCATGCTTGTTAGGCTCTAGGTTATTTGACTTTGCCTATTTTTGTCTTATGTGGGAGTTTGTCCCACATTTCTTAGTTTAGATTTCATATTGATTTTACTTCCCTATATAAGAAAGTGATCTTATCTATAATATACATGCTTTATGATATTTCTTAGATCTCTTTTTCTACATAAATATTGCTTTTTTTTCAATTGGTTTATTTTGAGTGTAAGTTGGAGCATTAATGGTTGTAGTAATGATCCATTAAAGAGATCTTGGATGAATAATTTTGATAAATCTTACATGGTATCATAGCCACCATCCAATATCCATTACTCAGTTTGTAAGTTCTATTTCATTTTAGATTTGCATTTTTATGCAATCCATAGTTTCCTATTCCTTAGTTTGTCATTTATGGAATGAGTTCTTTGAAGACCTTGGCCTATTATATATATTGGTTGAGTTTTTTTCATTCCATTGGTATTTAGGTTGTATACTAATATGGAATCATTGGAAATTTTACATTGAATCTACTATTTTTATTTTGTATTTGTGGCATTGGTAATTTAGCATCATTGTATTTTGCATAGTGACATGCTAATTAGGTGATTATTTACACCCATATTGGGCATGATATTATTGGGTACAATTTTTGAACATTAAACTAGCTTATTGCACCTCTTTTGCTAGATTGATTGGATCATTATCTTCTCATGTTGTTGAATTTTTTTTAATTTTATGTGTTATATGGATCATAGATATTTTTTTGTAGATCTACTATCTTAGGAGATTATATTTCATATTTTTGTGGATCATTTGAGTTAAAATCTACTTGTATTCAAATTTATTCCATTAGGATATAAATGAAACTATGGTAGTAATTAGTGGTGGATGTTTTCGTAGTGGATAAATGATCATGATCTATTGTGATTAGGTTGATGTTTTTTTAGTGCTAGATTGGGATCATTGTTTTGTTGGTTTTTTTTTTTGTTTTTACCACAACCACCACACTAGCCTACACTACCACTAATTCACCATAAATTTGTGTAAAATAATGATTGGTATTATATACCTACAAGGTCCTCACTCCATCTTGTTTCCATCTTACTTGGATAGCTATGTGGCCAAAGAAGGCTCTCTAAGTGATGCCAATGCAAGAAATTATTTTTTAAGTTGATGAGATTGATGGGGTTCAAATACTAAGCCCACCATGGTCTCATTACCATTATATGTTTAATCACTAGTTTAATTTAAGACACAAATCCTTATAGTTTCAACTTAGATTACAAATCTTGCTCTCTATCCACCCTCTAATCAATGTTCCCATCTCCTAGTTTGTTGTCATTCACACTGTGTGTTGAGATAGATAAAAAAATTAACCTCTTACCTACACATGGCCTCCTTATATATTTTTTTGGGATCTTATTCTTGGTTTTGATGGAGAGTTCTAATATTTTGATGTTTTCTTTATGCAGTAGCATTAGAGATTTGTAGGCATGGCATTGACTATAATAGGGTGGCATGGTCGAGCATGGCATTGAGGGATTGGTAGAAGGATGTGGTGTGGCTATAACATAAGATTGTAGATTCAATGGTGAAGTAAAGTATAGTTTTTGGCATGGAGGATGCTTAGAATCCACATAACATTATCATTTTAATGGATGCAAATTATTGAACACAAACACTATGAGCACAAGAAGTTTGGTGGCCACGATACCCATGCTTATTTCTAGAAGTCCTATCATTAGGGTTAGTATTCTACATTTTTATTTCACTCCTAAGGGTTTCCACATGTTGATAGTTTTATGAAACCAATTATTTTGGTCAAACTAGATCTCTCAGGAAAGTCAAATTTGCCTTTCCATGGTTTATAAGACTGAGTTTTGTTATAACTTTCAAACTCAAATACTCATTTTATATTTACACGTTTGAATTGAAAACTAGAAAGTGGAAAACATAATTATGAGTGGAGAATATTTTTGGAAGCTGGGGAACATAGTGGGGAGATAATTTTTTGGCAAGTGATGTGTATTTACATGGGGGATCATTTCTTGTGCATTGATTAATTTTTGTTCGTTTTCCAACAAAATAATATATTGTGATGTGAAACTCTTTGTAAATTTCAAGACAATGGGGTGATTTTTTTGTTTTGCTGGCTTGAGGAGATTCTTGGTTCTATGATGGTTCCAATGAATGGTTGGAAGGCTAGGTTCACCTTAGCTGCATTACTATTTTTTACTTTTAGTGTAATTCTTTATTAAATAGGCCTCATTTATGGGAAGTTGATTGTTTAATAAATTTTGATTAGTAGCTCAAAATTGAGTGCCTTTTTTTAAAAAGTTCATATTTTTTCATTTCCCATGCATTGGTTCTAATTATATTGTAAAATTCACTAAAATATAAAGTGTCACATTCTAGGGGGTCTCTTCACATTAGTTATGTTGCCTTTTGCTTATGGTTTATGGTGATATTTTAGAGGTGACATATTTTTTTGTGTTGTGAGAATTTGCTGAGATAATATTCATTATTATTTTTTACATAACTTAATCTTTTTAATTTTTCAAATACCAAACGGTGAGGTTTGGTCTACTAAGAGGTTAGAACACCTCAGAGGTAACATAAACTTCCTTCTTGCTTCTTTTATATTGTGTTGTCATCATTTGTTGCATTCATATATGAATTTTTGGTTAAGTCTGATGTGTTATTATTGAGTGTGTATTATCATTAATAGGGGGTTTTATGTGCTATGGACCCTACATTCTACTCCATGCACGTACTATCTTATATGCATTTTAAGTTGAGTCTGATGTTTTTTTAGTATGTTCTTTGCAAATTATTATTTTTTTATGATCATTATTTTCTTATGTGTTCACATAATTATGTCTATTTTTGCTATTTAACACACTCTATCATCAGCCCAAGACATGCATTACTACTTTAATATACTCGTAGTTTGTGTCATGTCTCCTTGAGGCCCCTTTCTTAGTTTTTCACTTTCTTCTTTGGAGACTCTTCTTCCCCCATTATTTTTGGCACACTTCTCTTGATGGCTTATTCGACAAGTTAATAGTCTCATTATTTGGAGCTATTATGGTGAATCTTAGTGTCTTCTTTATTTTCATCTAGTGTTTTCTGTTTATGGGTTATATTGTTTTCACACTGACTTATAAAGTACCATAGGGGCTTTTCTAATTCAACTGTATCTACCTTTATGCATTTATGTTCTCTATTATGAGAACCTCTTCACTTCCGTAGTTACTTGCTTCTCCATCACCATCATGGACCATCATCTATAAGAGATTAAAACTATATTTTTGTCACCAGTTTTAGGACAATTGATAGTCTCCCACAACATGAAATATAGATATTCTAGTGAATCCCAATATCATTTGTCAATTTTGATAGTTTAACAATCTCTTTAAATGTGATATAGAGATATTTTGGTGTATATAGTGTCATCTTGTTTAGTGTTCAAATAGTGTATTTGGGCCACTTTTACAGACCTTTTTCCTCCACTCCACCTAGTCAATAATAGGAGGGGGGTGTATATTCTACTTCTTTAGTTTTGAGCATTATTTTCACATGCAATACTATTTTTCACTTTCATCACCATTGATAGTCCTCTTGATTGAATCAATTCTAGTGAATACAAGTTTTAGTTATTTGTATGGTCAAGTAGTGGATTCTGACCACTCATGCATATTGAGTTTCTTTATTACTTATAAGTACTTGATGTGTAGACTACTTCAACATCATCTTCGGGGGGATTATATCCCTTTATTCTTATTTTTAATCCTTTAAGAGGATTTTTTCTATAGGTTTTATTTATTTTTCTCCACTTTATGAGAGTTATATGTATTTTACACTTTTGATTATTTTTATAAATTTCTCATTTCTACATGGGTATCTTATTTAGGCACTTTGTTTATCAAAAACCATATGAGTTTTATTAATTAATTGCATGGATTTATTGATGATTATTCTAATGACACTAGTGTGGTATCATCACTAGTGACACTAGTGTGGCATCCCCATAAATCTTTACAATCACTAATCACCATTGTGTTGGAGGGTCTTCAAGTGATGCTTACTCAGATTCATCATTCTACCTAGTACTTTGGAGTGTAGTGTTTGTATTCAATTATCCTCGTATTCATCACCATTCCTACTTTAACTTGGTGATTATAGTGAATTGACATCCACGTAATCTTGCATTATGTATTAATGTCCATAGGGACATGTGGCTTCACACTACATCTTCTAGTGTTAGCCCCTAGCTTCACTTGAGGGGGAGTATTAGAGTATATTATTTCTCATGTTTACTAGGCTATAGGCTATTTGAATTTACCTATTTTTATCTTATGAGTGGGTTTATCCCACATTACTTAGTTTTTCTTGCATATTTCTTTGCCTTGCCTATATAATCAAGTTATCTTCTTTATAATATATGTGCTTTGTGATCTTTCTTAGATCACTTTTTCTTTATAATAATTATTATTGTTTTTAATTTGTTTTTTTTGAGTGTATGCTAAAGAATCAATGGCTATAGTAATGAGCCATTAGAGAGATCTTGGCTGAAGAGTTTTGATAATTCTTTCAATTGAGTGGTAAGAGTGTCAACAAATGTTTGTATTTCACTAAATTTTTTATTTTGTAAAATTTTCAATAAAATAATGGTTTGACTATAACATTCAAGTTGGCATTTGAAATCATCAATATCATGATATATTTTTCTAGAATTCATTTCTTAAGATCATTAAATTCCACATTATTTGACTTGTAGAGACACATTTTACAATAAATGGTTTTGATAAAATAGTTATAACTTTCAAATTGTAAAATATGCCAAAAAGGAGCTTATGACAATTTTACTTGCCAAAAAAAACTTATAATTATTCATTTTTATTATAAAATCCTTTAAATTAAAGATTTTTAGAAAATAATTTAGGTGCTACTAATAAAATAATAATTTTAAATTAAATATTAAAATCACTTTATGAATTTTGACTAAATCATAACAAAATATTAAATAAATGTCAATAACTTCTTTTCTAAATCCCTTTTTTAAATTGGAAAAGCTTGATTTAAAAATAAAATCAACATTATAATGACAATATTATGAGAATTGCCAAGGTGACATTAATATCAATGATAATTATTTTAATGTTGAAACATGTATACAAAAATAAAATAAAAATACATGTGTTTAAATATAAATACTTATTTCATGGCATGTGAAAATTAAAATTTTGAAAAATAAGTAAGGCATTGAAAGCAAAATGGTGTACATGAATTTTAATTATTTACATACATATTAGGAAATTAATGTTTATCTTTCAAAAAACATATAGAAACTTTAAATATGGTGTATTAAAAAAAAACTAAGGATTGAAACACCACACAGATATGTTTGAATCAATTTATTTCTTTTTTTGGTTATTTTTATTCACCATATGTCATGAAAAGGTTGAATAAAGAATTCTATTTTTTTGAGATTTAGAAAAGTAAGCAAGATGTATTGAAAAAGAGAAACAATACTAAGAAAAGTGTAAATTAATAAAGATTAAATAAAATTAATTATGTCATCAAATCTTAGTTGAAAGGAAAGTAATAAAATATAATGCATGCATATAGTGCAACTGAAATAGTAAAAGTGTTAAACCCAAAAAATATGAAAGATGTTTAAAGGTGAAAAGTAGCAAAAGGCTAAGTTATGGAAAAAATAATGCATATAAAAATTGAAGATAAAATAGTGATAATAAGAACATAACACCAGACACAACCAATAATGAAGTAAAATTGAAGTTACCTATGGGTGAAGGCTAGGAGATATTACAAACAACAAAATTGAGGAAATCCAAAAAGGTACAAAACCAAATTAAAAAAGAAACCCCAACCATGGAGAATATTTAATTTAGCGAATAAGACTATGCATAACTAGGTGGGTGATGTAGAAGGATTGAACATAATAATAAATAATATAGAAGAATATATATGGTTCAAAGGAGACAAAAATGTGGTTAGTAGGACAATAAGGTGCAATCAAAGAGAGTTAGAAAGGTGTTTATGTTAAAAAACATAGCTAGGTAAAATAAAATAAAAAAATAAAATCCTTTGAGAAAGAAACTAGGTAGATCTCAAAAACACTGAACTAAAAAGCTTTGAGGATTTCAAGAAAATCAATAGAATATTACAACAAAGCCATAGGAAAAATTAAAAAAATATTTCCCAAGACTTGCATACAAATATGAGACTAATGTTTTTTTTAATTCATTATCTTAAGTAAGTTTTTGAAATATCACACAAACATAACATAGAAATTGAATTTTTTATGTTAATTAGCTATAAAAATTATAAAGTGTAAAAAAAACAAGAATACATGAAAACCTTAATCTAAAAACCATCAAAAAAGGTTAGTGGGTAGAAAATTATGTCACATGTAAAAAACTAATTAAAAATAATTAAACATAATTATAGAATAAATAAATATTCTTTCCACCTATAAATATGTAAGTAAAAATAACAATAAACATTATAATTCTTATGGATCTGATACCATATTATATTTATTGTTAAGATGAAAAGAGATAAAATTTAATTCATTAAAACAATACATAAATTGACAAAGTTACCTGAAGAGAGACAATTTTAAAAATTGTGAGACAATAAATTTGACAAGTGTAAAACCCATATAATGGTGAAAAACCCCAACTCAAGAGTGAATCAAACATAAAAATAGGAGACAAGATATCTAACAAGTGGGAAAATCATCAAATAGTAAAAACCCCTGCCTTAGTATTAAAATATTTCAACAACGAATAACTCCAAATAAAATAGCATGAATAATCTGAGAGAGAGAGAGAGAGAGAGAGAGAGAGAGAGAGAGAGAGAGAGAGAGAGAGAGAGAGAGAGAGAGAGAGAGAGAGAGAGAGAGAGAGAGAGAGAGAGAGAGAGAGAGAGAGAGAGAGAGAGAGAGAGAGAGAGAGAGAGAGAGAGAGAGAATTAAAATATTACAATAAGGAATCACTCTAAGAACAATAAGATGAAAAGGCTAAGAGAGGGAGGGAGGGTAGGAGAGAGAGAGAGAAATAAAGAGAATGGATTTAGGACAAAAGAGTATCAAACAGATGGAAGTGAAAGATAAATATTATACCATTACTAAATGGAAATAAGAGATGATGAGAAGATCTCAGCAAATAGATTTAGGAGGAAGAAGTAGTTACATATGCAAGATTTGATATATGTGCTAAGTATCCCTAATCTTATTAAAAGTGGGTAGGATGTGTGTAACATGTGGGGGAGAGGATTTATATGCATGTAACTCTAAATACCACATGTGGAATAGATAGGTGAGTGATACCTTAAAGGCTAAAATAAAGTGATTTTATAAATATAATAACTGCACACACAAATAAGACATAGGATAAGCGTAGAAACCTATAGTGACTAAAAATAAGGTTAATTATCCAACAAGTGTAAGGTTGAGACATGGGAGTAAGAGTAATGGATGAAGTAAATGGAAGGAAATAAGAGATAAATGGAGTAGGAGGAGGCATGAAGGTGAAATTTAAAGGGAAAATGGGGAAGCCCATGGGAACATATTTGTTTGCCACTAGATTTGCATTGAATAAACATGTGGGCTCATAGTGCCAGGGAAAGGAGTATTGAAAGGGAATGAGGAAATTAGTTGGTTAAATACAAATAATTTATAAATTGGTATAATGTAAAAATGATGCTTATGAGGGACAAAGGAATTAATATGTGATTAAAGAGTATGAGTTACCTTTTGCTTCTTCTTGGGCCTCTTACCTAAATTAATTTATGTTACACTAATAGAAGGATCAATGGTGCCAGTAGTGGTAAGGGATGACTAAGGAGCCTATATAATGACTGGATTTGTTTTTGAGGTGGATAAGGATAATATAAATGTGAACATAGGTGCACTCATTGTTGGGTTTATTGATATTTGAGTTAGTTTAATTAAATTAGTAGCCACCTACTGGGTACTAGATAATGAGGGCACTAAAGGCTAAAAAAATATAGTTCTCAAAGACCAAGGGAGATCCATAGGGATCCTTACTAATATAATGAACTAATTGGGTGGAAATTAGGGCACACTAATGTTGTACATGGTAGAGGTGGTTGAGGTAATTCTAAGAGGTTGGAATGGGAAATAGGGAAGGCACCACCTGAGTAGGCATGATAGGAAAAGGGTAACCTAAGGATGTTTTATGGACATTGGAAGTAGGGGAAAGGATATACATAGATGTGAGTTGTTCATGATCTAGGATAAAATTAGACCTATTGATTATTTCAAATCATAATGCATATGTAACTTGTGGTCAAGTATTCTAAATTTTATGAGGTGGGGGAACTAGAGAAAAGACTAAGGGAGTTGAAAACTATTAAAGAGAGAGATCTGGGACCCCCTAGATTATATTTATTTAAATATAGCATGAAATCACCTAAATTTCACCCCAAAGGTGAGTGGGTGCAAGTCAACCAAGACCTTTTTAGGTTGATGACCTGTGTTGAACCTTATTTCCTTTCCTTTTCTTCACCTTAAGCCTAGAAACCACCTCCTTGTCATATGCAAGGTTGAGGTAGATCTCATCATCTAGGGGAGGCACATCATTTTAAGTGATGTTAAGATGATTTTGATATTTCACCATATGGGCCTTGATAATTCCATGTGGTTCACATGCTCTATGGTCCACTTTACTGAGTAATTAATAATCCTTGGTCACTACCAACTTTTATAATGGAGGAAGACTCTTATATGCATGTTGGTAGATGATAATAGGGAAGGCTGGGAAATCCTTTTGTTAGTGGTTGAATTAGTGTCGAATGATGCATTCAATTAGTCAATAGGATATTTCCTACTTAATCAACTGATATAGAACATGATAGGGAAAGTAGGGGAGGTTTGTGAATGTTAGCCACTCAGATGATGGTGTCATCCTTTTAGTACTATTAATCACTGATGGGGACAAAAGATTACCTAATTTCATTTGCTAGTTGACTCATAGTCACCTTATTGATGGCCATGTAGACCATTAGGTAGAATGACTCACATATTTATTTAATGTGATTCTAATATTGGTGTCCATATATTTTATATAACACTCTATGTATCATTGTTCCCCTATGAATCCATCATAGGAATTATTAAGTCTAAAACAAAATAGTAACATAGATGACATCTGCTAGGTATCTCATCATGTGAAATTTGTCATTATTTTGGGGCTCCTTGACTATTACACTAGCCAAAAGTTGATAGTTCCCCTAAGGTCTAGGATTTCCTCTATTTTAAGGATGATAATAATCAAAGGTACCCATAACATATCAACATATATTTAGTTACTTTCCATGAACATGAGATTAATAAATATCATCCCAATTGAGACCCCTTCCTTGAAGGTATGGATAGTGTAAGAATTAGTGTCCTCTTATTGACCCATTTAACATTGGGGTTAGATTGTTAGTCCTGCTAGACCTTACATATTTTTTAGGTTCTTTCCCATGTGTCCATGGTAGCATTATCATAGGTAACTATTTACTTTAAGAGATTATAATATGTTTTTAAAGTATCTCCTAAAATGTTGACAATCTTGTGCCTACATCATATAAAGTATACCACATCTTGGGCACTATCCTTTATCCACTTGGATGTGAGTAGAATATTGTTGAAGAGGTTGGGATAGGGGAAAAAATCTATTTTAGCCATGGCCTTATTCATCTTACACATTTCATATGCCATAAGGGCATTTATGAATTTGTCCTCATATTCATCATCACTAGAGGGATACTTGGGTGCAAATTTGATTGATTAAATATTTCATTATAGTGTTTAAAACATGTTAAGTTTTCAAGGAATGTGGTATCTTTTATTTAGATTTATCCTTAGGGTTTGAAGATGAAGTAGGCATGGAAGAAAGGGGGAAATATTGATAGCAACTAACTTTGAGCAAGGAGGGCATTTTTGAGAAAAATTATTGGAATTTGGTAGGGAATAATGGTAACGTAGTTCACAATTGGACAATTATAGGGATCCCTAAATACCTCTTATATTAATGGTGTTTGTCAAGTCACCTAATTTGAGTTGGTGTTACAATCCACCTATTGATTTCTCAATCTAGAATTAAGTCAGTAATTCTAAATATACACTCCACACTAGATTTGGTGACTATGATGATATGTTTTAAATGTTTCAATCAGGGCCAGTTTCCTACTCAAATTAATGTGGGGAGTGTGGTAGGCACATGACTATCTTTCCCTTAGTGTATCTCAGATGAATTTAGCTCATGCCACATGTCTATCATTAGTTGTTCTTATTTGTGGCTAGTTCTACCTAAACATAACTAGGTACCACACTTTACCTATTTGAAAATTAGAATTGGCACTTAGAGTATTGAAGTGACATGTGGCATCCTCTGATTGGTTTCATAATCTAACTGCACCTCTTTGAAACCATCTTGGGTATCCTAGGTATTTTCAATTAATTTTTATAGAAGTCTCATGTGACATGATTTTATAGGTTAGGCTATCCAAGGCTTTGACATATTTGATAGGTCTAACATGTTCCACATGGAACTCTTTCATTCAGTCAAGTTATCTCAGGTTATACCATCTTTGACACATCTGGTAGGCTATCACTTCTAACATGATCCTCATGGCATATCCTCATTTGCTCAATGGGCTCTAACATATTTGATAGGTCTATGAGACTACACTTTTGAATCATACATACATGGCACTTCTACATGTATAGGGTTCTCAAGGAAAATTTTAGTGGTGAATATTTATTGATTCATGAATATTTAGTTTTTGGGAATTTATATTTGGTGATTTTGGAGTAGTACACAGGACCTAGTCACCTAAATATTTGGTATGTAAAATTTGTATGGGTTGACTTGCCAATCATTTACATTAATTATGTGGGAAACCATATAATTCACCTTATATATATATATATATACACACATACATATATATACATACATACATACATACATACATATATATATATATGTATGTATGTATGTGTATATATATATATCTATATATATATATATATACATATATATACATATATATATATATATATATATATATGTATGTATGTATATAGTACATATGTTCACATAGGTTACCATCTAAGTCTCATTGTTTGTCTCCTTTCCAATTTCAATCCTGAGGGTGCCCAACTACATACTTGTATCTACTTGACTTCATCCTTGAAATTTCCTAACTCTTTAGATGCAACAAATGGTAACTAATCACACATGTAATGAAAATGGGTGGTATTCAATTTTGACCATATACATCATGTAGTCAACTATAACCTATTTTCACCTAACCTCATTATGTATCGAAGTGTTACCTATTGTCATTTAACTCCAAATAAAAACTAAGAGGAACTTTATACCAATCACTGATATCATGTATCTAGGAGATAGAAGATGTCATCTGATTACATGGTGAAACTAGGTGGAAATAGGTGCTTCCTAACTATATGATGCAACCAGGTAGTAACATGTGTCACATGATGGCATGTTGAAACTAGGTGGCACCTAAGGTTTCCCAACATTACTATGCAAATAGGAAGTTTTGCATAAAACCTATAAATAAATAAAAATCATTCAAAACCTATAGATTCACCAAGGTTGAAAATCAAATTTACCTAAACAAACCTAAGGGGGTTTTAGATATGGGATCTTAAAATTTACCATAAGATTTATTATAAGCTCTAACATTTTGATAGTATGGGAGACTGAAACTTTTGATATCTAGGTCACATGGCACTTATTAATTTATTGGAATCTCTTAGGATCTAACATCTCTAACACATCTAAGAGACTGAAACTTATAATATCTAGGTTATGTGGCACGTCTTTGTTGGCTAGAGTGTCTTTTGATATTTCACAAAAAAGTGGTTAAGTTAAAATAAAACCATTTAATCAATGAAAATGTTACATATATTTTGACATATATTTATGCAACACTAAGTATAACTATGGGAGACTAATATTCTAAGAAAACCAACATGAGTGTAAATATTTGAAAAATCACAACTAGCTTAATAAAATGTTATAAGTATGAAAAAAAAAATTTAGAATGAAACATGGACTTAAATTTATTAAAACTTAGAAGACTATAGAGGTATTTAACATACACCAAATCTTCATTATAAACATGGTTAAATTCTTGGTAGGCCATGGTGAAATAAAAGTATAAGAATTTTCAAATAAATATACTAACTCGAAAGGGAATAAGTCTAGAAACATCAAATTGAGTACTTTTAGAGGGTTCCCAACTTCTCAAAACAATTGGGGTCTTTTGGCCACATTAGTTAAAAATTGGAAACTCTATGGGGCATTAAACATTGTTTCAACAATTAGAACCCAGACTATGATCATGTTTTTTGTCCAATAATGAACATAGATCAAAATAGGCAAGCCAAACTATATCTGATACACTTTAAGGTATGAAAAACACTCAATTCTATTTCAAAATTTAACATATTGGGTTCTAAGTATGAATTAGTGTCTTTTAAATCTCTAAGTGATTCTTAGAGAGTTGGCTTGTTTATCATTATTCTTAATATTAAAGGTTCACCTTCTGTTTCCCAATTCTAGTATTGATTTTGATTACTTAATCATCCTTTAGAGTACTTATCACTTTCTCTAGGCTCAATTCCTCTCAGTGAACCATTGGGTTAAGGAACAAACTCCTAAGAGGGGGAATTGGGATAAAATACTACTATATGATCATCAAGATAAGAACAAGTCACCATAAGACATATTACTAAGGGAAAAGCAAACCATACAAATAAATAGGGGAAATTAAGAAAACATACAATAGAAGAAAACACATAATGAATCAAACTACTAAAGCCTAATCTAATATATACATTACCACCCTTTCTTAGTATACACTTATATTTCATTAAAAGGGGAAACTAATAAGTAATGCTTCAAGAACTTTCCATTCATAGGTAGTGGGAGGTCATTACCTTTGAGGTCCTTAAATAGAAATTATTATACCTAAGGAGCTCATTTTTTTAGTATGGGTTGTTCCAAATTGGTCAAACTTGGAATGTTGACCCCTATTTTCATGGGCTTTATCCCATAGTACCACTAAATCTAAAATCCTAAAAGACTTTACCTTCGCTTTTTTGTCAAAACATTACTTGACAATGCTTTGATTCATATTAAAGTTTATTAAGGATCCATTATGAGCTTCTTTTAAATTGACAATGACTAAAATCCTATAATTTACCTTATCATTATGTTCCATGTACTATTGCATAGAATTGTAGGTGTAAATATTGAGTGTAACTGAATGAACTAGCTCTAGTCCATATACTAGTATAAATGTTGTTCTATTAAGTTTATGCTTATGTCTGGTGTAGTCAACCTAAAGAGTAAATTTAAGAAAAAAATACCACTCTTAAGGATTCTCTTCTACACACATAATTATGGCCTCGATCACATTTATGTTGGTTAATTATAATGATCTTTTATTTTGTAGGTAGTAACTAGATAAGAACCTTAAACCAACCCATTTTCATATTCCCACTCAATTAATTCTATGGATTGGAACACAAGGACACTATCACAAACTAATGACATAGGGGTCCCAAACTAAGTGGTCGCATTATTTTCCATGTACATGATTACCTCAGCTATAGCAATTTTATTTGATACCACTGCCTCTTTCCATCTTATGAAATATTACATTTTATTAATAATAAAATTATGGTCTACTGAGGAGTTAGGGTTAATGACTCCCACAAAATCCAATCCCCATTGGGAAAATGGTGGCTCTTCTACAACTGATAGCAATGGAATTACAAAGTGGAGTTATATTTTAGAAAAGGTTTTAAACTAATGAAATGTCATGACATGTTGATGGACATACTATAATAGGGTTGGAAAATATTATCCTACCCAAATTATTTTATGTGCCATTATATTTATTGTAGGATGAGAAACACCTAACCACTTATGCAAGTTTACCATTACTTCCCTAGATTTAGCTTCTAATAGGCATATAATATAGACGCCTTCATGATATTTAATAAAAATATATCCTTTACTGACTATATATTATTACAAATTAAATATAAGATATATTTTATACATTTTATTGAGTCTAAGAGGTGGGATCACATAGAGTAGGCGATAGAAAATTGGGGCATATCAATCCTATTATAGTACATGCTCTTGGTTTAATTGTTGCACTGATCCTTGCATTGATCTCAACTATCAATTTAATAAGACCTTATACTTTAACCATCTTGTAAATTTTTATCTCCAAGTAATACTCTTCTATCTTAGTCATCCATCTACCACTACACTCACCTAGATCATTCTATCTTAACACTTGGTTGATAGTCAGGTCTAATAATATTACATGCACTTTATTATTAAGAATATAGTGCTTAACGTTTTTTCATATATTTGACCAATGCATAGGTATGTTTTTATAAATTAGATTATCTTTGTCTACATATTTTAGATTGGTGATCATAAAATCAACATGGTGTTCTTCCACATCTACTCTCTACATGAGATAGGAAACAATGGCTTGTTCAGAGGCGCAAGGATAAATGTATAAATATATTTAATGATAGGTACTATTTAGAATTAGTGCTTACTTGATGGTTTCCTTTGTCTTAAAATTATCTATTTGACTCAACATGCCACTCTATTTTAGTGTTCTATTTTAACATAACATTTAAAGGATTCAAAATTTCAACAAATCCAAAGATGAACTTGTGAACAAAATTTATTTTGTCAAAGATAGATTTTAGATCTCTTTACTATTAGGTTGAGGTAATTTATAATCTAATTTAGATATTTTAAAATTGATAGTAATACTTTATTTCATGATGATTTGACCAAGAATATTACCTTTAATGAAACTAAACACACTCTTTTTTGGGTTTAATTAAATACCATACCTTCAACATCTTTAAAACACATTCTAAAAATGGTATATATGATATGATCTACATTTCAAAAACATAGTTAAATCATCCACGCATATTACTATACATTTACCAATTATACATTCAAATGTAATATCCATTTCTCTTTGAAATGCCACTCCAACATTCATGAATCCAAATGACATTCATTTGTAGTGAAATATTCCCAATTTCATTATAAATACAATTTTAGTTTGATCATTATAATTCAATAAAATTTGATTATATCCTGAGAATTCATCCAAGAAAGACATCATATGGAATCCACTCACCATTTGGATCACTTCATCAAGGAAATGAAATGGATATTTATCTTTATCTGAAGCTATAATTATGGTTTGAAATTATATGCATAGTGTAATTTCACCATTATTATTATAGATAGGTACTATGTTAGATACCAAAATAGAATGGTGGACTATAAATATTATTCCAATTGAGAGTAGTTTGTAAACTTCCTTATATATCAATGGTTCTAGGATATTTTTTTAGAAGCCTCTACCTCCACCTAAATGGTTTACGATTTGACTTAAGTGGAACGGTGTGAGTAATTACCTTCAGGTCGAAGACCTTGAGGTCTTTATAGGCCTAGGCAATGACATCCTTATAACTAACAACCCCATAGCTAATATATTTATATGTTTTTCAAATCTAGACCTATGTTAATAGTTAGAGGATTTTATATGGATCCAAGGTTAATTATTAAACACTTCTAATCTACAAATTTGGGTTTCTTAATTAGGGGCATATGGTTTAATGTGTCAAATGCATTTCCTATAGGGATCATCCCCTTTGGGATTTAATTTCCTTGGATATTGATAATTTTATCCTTATCGAGTTTAGATTTAGGACTATCCCTTTCCTCTTCATCTATTATTTGGGCCTCAAATGCCTCACATTGTTAATGAATTAGATAATATGTTGGTCATATTTAATGACCTACAAATTCATCACATTATCTAGTATAGAGAGGCAACAAACTAATTCAATAATGAATTATTAAAAATCAATGTCATCAATTGGAGTTAAGCTTAGACATAAATATGTTAATGAGTTATTAACCTAATTTTATCCCTTAGGGATGGGGATGATGTATAACTCATAAAATATTTTAATTAAATCCCATGAATTATGTTTGTATTTCTTGAGTTATGACAATTTACAATAAAATATTATTTTAAATTGGTTCACAACCAATTCATTATCACTAAACACTCTAATATCTTTAAGTTTATGAATTAATGAAAATTATAGTCCTAGAATAAATGTTTTAAACTCTACCAATTTTTAAGTGTAATGGAATTGTAACCTATATGATGCTAGGCACTTTATTTATTTATATATCTATTATTAAAACCACTACCCCATTGGATTATTTTAAATGGGCCCCACTAATGTATAAGGACCATAATCCTATAAATTTAGGATCATTTCCATATCTATATTTAGTAGGATTTTTACATAGTGTGTATTTTTTTAAGTCATAGAACACTAGGTTCACTTTATCATTGAATGCATTATGCTTAGTTATCATGTGATTCATCCTTGGTTCCATAACTACTATAATCCAATAGGTTAAACTTTTCCAAGGCAACCACACATGGTAGAAATATGTATCCATGTATCTATTTAACTATTTTTACTAATACTAATTGAGTAATATCTCATAGGCTTCACGTATCTCCATAAAATGATTGTACATGAATTACTAGATCCTAGATTTTGATTCCAACTACATAAACAATTTTTAAATCTCGCCAACTAGTTTAACCTCAAACTTGTCTAGTTGGACTATGATATTGTCTGATTAAATGGGCACCAAAACTAATTTTTAATTAATTCTTTCATGTTTTACATTGGCCAAATCTCCCAAGTCTACCAAACACTTATAGAAATTATTCTTAAATAGTTTTAAAAATAAAATAAAGTAAGGAACATTGGTCTTATTCTTGTGAATGGGTATGTTGGTGTGAATAGATTTTTATTCATTTGGGTTGGTTGAGCTAGAGTTTTGGTGAGTAATTTCAATAAAAAATCATATTTTGAAATTATTTGAGAAAGATCATGAAGAGTGATATATTTTTTAATATTATTTATATGTTCTATAATGTTTTACATAATTTTTCCATGGACCAACTAAGTTTCCATAGGGGATATGAATTCACTAGGTTTTAGAGGTGAAAGGTCATTCCTAGTATTATGATCATGTAGGGTTACACCATTATTTGGAGGAGTTTAGGTGGTGAGGGGATGTTTTGGTATATTATTCCTAAGCATGTAATTCCTTCATTGGAATTGTTGAAAGGATTGCACTCACTAAGACTCTCCTCTCATTCCATTTCTTCATGGCTAGGGAACATTATGTTGTCTAACACCATGGATTTACTAGGGGATATATCTACATTGGATGAATCTGGGAGATTTATCACCACCACATAATCTTACATTTCCATTTGTAAAATATCAAAAGAACTTTAGAATTTTATGTAATCAAGTTATCTATGGTGGGTTATGTTATGCACATGACACCAATTCATAAGGGATATTTCATAGATGTTGATTTTAAGTAGCTTGGTTGGAGAAGGCTTGGGTTGATTATGGGGATGATTGTAATTTTTTTTGTCTTTGGTAAGTCAAATTCTTTTTTGAACTTATAGTACCAGAGCTACCCATTTGCATTTATAAACCAAAAAATTCATTACTTAGTTTTTTCACCATTCATTGGATGGCATCCAACTCAATTTTCATGGACTCATGGGGTATGGTTTGGGTATTTTTAGTTGCTACCAATGTGATTTAGTGTTTTAACTACAGAACCAATTCATTGTTCACTAGGTTAATAAAAATCAAGTCGTGATTTGGAATAATATGTCTCAAAGGAAGATGGTTAGTTATTAGTAACGATTCAAACAAGGGACATTTTGGTTTTCACTAGGAATGAATTTCAATGCTAGCATGTTGTGTAATGAACTAGGGATGGGAGGAATTATTTGAACTTATGATTTAATTTTCCTCTAGAACTTAATAGATTTAACATATGCTAAAGGTAAGGTTATTACAATAGGGTCTCATGTCAATAACATCATAGTCCATGGGTCAAATGCATTTTTTAGTGTTAGATAAGCATCATATTTGTAAAAGGTTGGTGACTTGTCTATACATATTATATATTTAGGCATTGAAATTTATAATGGGCTTATTAGGCTCCCATTTATTACTTAAAAACTATTGATATAACATGCTTATGTTTATAACATGCCTAAATTGGGTTAGGAAAGTGCTACTAAACTAGTCCCAACTTGTAATGTAATCCTAAAAGAGGTTTATAAACCAATAATATGACGCATCCATAAGCATGAAGGCAAATATTCTACAAGAAACATATTCATGCTCAACATTGGGAAGTTTGAGAGCCATTTTGTATGAAGTTATGTGATCCTCTATAGTCCTTCCTACATTAGTAGTGAATTTTGGAAAGTATCTCTTTATATTCTTATGCAAGTCATCAACAACTCTAGGTATGTTTATAACAAACCCAATGAGCTAATTCAAAGGTAACACCATGTGTATATGCTGATTATGCATAGTTTGAGAGGTTGAGTTGATATACGTATATATAAGATTAGGTCTACCCTTGATAGTTTTATATTTATTATGGATTTTTAATGGTGAACTAATCAAACTCTATTGTATATATTGGGATTGGGTAATACATGCAGTAGGATCCAACTTAGTTTTCCATGCACAATTTAGTTTCGATCATTCTTATTTGTCCAACTATTATATGTGTTTAAACTTAAACCCATATGGAAAAGAAGTAGAAGCAATCAAAATGGAATTTAATTAATCTCAAATCATATAACAATTCTTAACCAATATCTAACATTTTTTTAATCAATTTTCAATAATTTTCATTTTTCATCCAAGATTAGATTGTAACTTAAATAACCCTCCTTATAGTGTTGTTTTAATCACATAAAAATGAAAAAAGTGTAAAATTTGGGTTGTAGGATCTACTTATTAAAATATTCTTTCAATTTTAAGATTTTTATTAGTGATTAATCTCAAGTATCCCTTATTTTATAACTAACTATTTTTCACCCAAAAATATTGCATCTAAAGACACTCATGATGTTGAGTATTGTAGAGATAAACATGGGCTAAAATGCATGGAATAAAGATATCCCAGCATGAATTTTAGGATTGATGTTGGTTTCATCCAAGGACCAAGAATTTTAACTTATTCTAATTACACTTCAACCACCATAGGCTCAAAATATACCTGATAAATACACAAAATTCTTATTAACTGACTGGACTCTATTACTGACTATTCTTAAACTTAACTTGGATAATTTATAAAACATGGGAATGTGTTTTGGTTCCAAAATAAACATAAAAAAGGTGAGAATAAGTAGAGTAGAAAAGGATAATTATAATCAATATAAATTTAATGGGTTAGAACTAAAGCATGCCAAGTCATACTTATACCATTGTGTTCTTAGTTCAGTGACTGCACAAATATTTAGTCACTGAGTGGTTGAGCTTTTAAAAAATGTATTACTTAAAAGTCCTTTAAAAAATATAAAAAACTAAAATATTTTTAGTAATGACACACAAATATTTTGAAATAATTCATAACTTAAAGTACATAAGGCATAAATTGTTCACAAGTAAATAAAAAATAGCATAAAACATGTTAGACTAGTAAGTACACAATCTAACTACCATACTCATATTTTTAATATAAGCATGCAACCACTCCTTTTGTATAATAATTATATCTAAATTATAAAAAATGGACCACATTCCATGAGTAGAAGATTGATTTAAAAAAATAAAAGTATTCTATTACGATTTTGATAGAGTTTATTTACACAAAGTGTTGATCATTAAAAGAGAAATTAGTTTATAATATATATAAAAGATGGGGATTTCCATAAAGTATCATTAGATTCCCATCCTTACCTATGATGGAATACCAAATTTATTACAATTGTAAAGATTCAAATATATATATATATATATATATATATATATATATATATATATTCCCTAATATCTCCAATATATATATATATATATTTATATTCCCTAATATCTCCAAAATATTCTTGGGAGCCCACTCAATTGATACACTGATGAGTCAAAGAAGAACTATCTTCAAATTGCTTGTGTTGATTATACTTGGTGTCCAATGTTTCTCCCTCCAAATTTAATTCTTCGTCTAGTTTACCCAAAGTCATGGGAGGCTTTTGGAAGATAACCTCCAATTGGGAAATTAATATATGATGCACTTGGAGCAGGCTTAAAGGGAAAATTTCACGTTTGATAAAAATGGCTGATACTTGTTTTGGATTGGGTCAAGATATCTATAATCATCTTGGCTCCAACCTTATTAGCCTTAACAACCTTTTTTATCATACCATGGTCA
This sequence comes from Torreya grandis, assembly GCA_037957365.1. NCBI lineage: Eukaryota > Viridiplantae > Streptophyta > Pinopsida > Cupressales > Taxaceae > Torreya > Torreya grandis. The sequence goes on from JARHVA010004548.1 coordinate 770,037, forward strand.
AAATGACCTAGGTGGACCTCAAATTATCCTCTATCTAGAAAGGTTATATCTAGATGGAACAAAATTATGATGTTGACCTCCATGAAGTAAGTCAGGATCTACTTCCTACCCTATTCTAGAGGTTCCATGAACATATACACCACCACAAAGTAATCCTTAATTAAATCTCTCATGATCCTAGTGTAGGTCTGATATAGGTTAAGATCAAAGAGTCATGAGTTTTACCTCTAAGAACATGACCTTAATAAAAACCATATAGATGTTTCTACACTTATCTATTTGAGTGATCCTCTCATGTATGACTAAGATCACTAGAGGTTCTCCCTACTCATAGTCAATGTTTTGACTACTTCACTTAGAGTTGTGAAGATCTGTATGATGGCTTATTTGACCTAGCTAATCAATTATATAGGGAAGGTGATCTTCACATGTGCCTTAAACACCCAAACCCTATCCTTAATGTCCTCAATAAGTTTCTTGGACATGTTGTGAGTGGATTAGATCATAGATATTGAATCATCAACCACCTTCTCCTCACCGTTATATGCTATCACTTTGGTGAAGGAGAATAGGTTTTGATTGATATTCTAGACCACTATGTCTACTTATTGAGTGAATTTATACATGAGGATCCTCTTCATGTTCCCTAAGTTCCTATGAAACTCCCATATGACTTTTGGATCACCATATAAGATTATCTTATATACCTATGATCTAGTGGAAATCCCCAAGGTAAAGGGGGTGAAGGTGGTGTGGTTGAGATGGAGGTGGAAGGTGGAGGCATGTGAGAAGGAGGAATGGATGAAGTAAATGGAATAAAATAAGATAGAAATGGAGGAGGATGAGGCATAAGGGTAAAATGGGGAAGGACAAATGTGAAATTTTATGTGAACATTTAGGCATGCCATTAGATTTGGGTAAAATTGACATGTGATTTCATAGAACCATCGAGAGGAGTATTCAAAAGAAATTATGAAATTAGCTAACTAAAGATAAATACTTGGTCACTATGATAATGGAAAATGTAATCCTATGAGGGACATGGGGAGAAATAGGGGCTAAAAAACATGAGTTACCTTGTGCTTCTTCTTTAGTCTCATATTGAGATAAACTTACATTATAATAGTAGGAGTGGTGGTGGTGATAGTGTTATAGGCTGATTAGAGAAACTATAGAGTAACTAAAGGTAATATTGAGGTGGCTAGAATTGATGTAATTTTTCACATCGGTGCACTTATTATTGGGGTCATTGATATTTGAGCTAGTATGGGTCCAATAGTATCCGCATATTTGGTACTAGATAATAAAGGCACCAAGGGACAAAAAACTATAAATCCTAAATTCCAAGGGTATGACATAGGGATCCCTACTAATGGAATGGTAAATATGGGTGTAAATATGGTATAAGAATGTTATACATAGATGAATCTATATATACTTGAGATAATTATGGGTGGGGAGTTAGAATGGAAAATTAGGGTGTTAAGCACAAGATATACTGAGAGGGGGGGTGAATCAGTATATCATATATCTTATAAAACTTTCCCTTAACCAAATTCCACTTAATCAAACATTCAAGATATGAAATAAAACTTAAAAAATGAACACCACATGAGATAGAGAGAGACACCAGATATAATGTGGAAACCCAATGTGGGAAAAACTATAAAGAACAATCTCAAGTATATGAATGAGCACTAACCCAAACAATATTCACAAGCACCAACCTGCAGGAGTACCAACCCCTTTGCTAAGAACCAACCAAGAAACTATTCATGAGCACCAACCCACAAGAGCACCAACCCCTTTGCCAAGCACCAACCCAACAATATTTCATAAGTACCAACCCATAGGAGCACCAACCCCTTTGTCAAGTGCCAACCCAACAACAATTCATGAGCACCAACCCACAAGAGCACTAACCCCTTTGCTGAGCACCAACCCAACAATAATTCATGAGCACCAACCCATAGGAGCACCAACTCCTTTGCCAAGCACCAACCCACAGGAGCAGCAACCCCTTTGTGAACACCAACCCACAAGAGCACTAACCCCTTTTTGTATACCACATAATTATCTCTCAATGTTGCTATCTCAACAAATGATATTTCATTACAACATCTCTTTCCTCTCTCACCTTTGCTCTTCTAAGCTAGATATAACAAATACAAATCATATTCATCCCTCACAAATGCTCTTTTAAGCTAGATATTACAATATCAAATCAAACTCTATGTCTCATATTACAAATGGCTTCTCAAGCCTTTATTTATATCTTTCTAAATGACCTTTGGCCTTCCCCCTTTGTGACCCTTCAATCCTCATGGAAAATGGTGCCAAACTTGTATGACCCTTCATATCCTTGCCTTTGAAAACTCATGTGGTGACCCTTCATGAGTGAAAATGTCCTTCCCTCCTTTGTCTTTACTTTGGTGACTTTTTGTATTCCTCAAAGTGTCCCTTCATGAGAAATTGTGCCCTTCCTCTTTTATCTTCACTTGGTGACTCTTGGAAATCCCCAAGATGACTCTTCATGGGAAAATGCATCCCATCCTTCTTTTGTCTTTACCTTATGACTCTTTGACTTCTCCATGGGCCCTTATTTTGTCTCATATGCAACCAAAAATATATTCGTTAATATTAAATAAATATTAACACACATTAGCCAAGATATAACAATTACAAACAACATTAAATGTAATGCGGCCTTTATCACCAATAATGCTAGACCTTTGACATTAATGACAATATTTCCAATAATTTCCCCCTTTGTCATTGATGGAAACCTCAATCTTGAAATTGTTATATCATATCACCTATACATCCTATCATCTGAAAACATATAGTAACTACCCCTTACTATAGTAACCTATACCTATTCCCTATACCTATACCTATTTTTGCACCTGTACATGTACCTATTATTCTCCCCCTTTGACATCAATGACAAAGGGCTTACTTGGAGCTAACACTTAGCTCCCCCTTAACTAATGCTAAAAATAAATGGCAAGAAGTAATAGAAATTACTCCCAACTCTTCTCATAGATCTTTGAATGTGTCCTTTGATCGTGCCTTTGAGAAGATATTTGATAATGCATACACATTGTTCCATGTCCTTTGATCATCTATAATCAACTCATTTGAATATTTTATTCTAATCTCACAACCTTTTGTATGAAAATTTAATGTGTATCCTTGATCACATATTTGACTAACACTCAATACATTATACTTAAGACCTTCTACATATAAAACATTCTTAGTCTTAGTTCTACCATAATCTAAACTCAAAGTACCTTTTCTATCTATCCTAGTAGTGGTTTTATCCCTAAATCTCACTATGCCACCATTGATCTTCTTTAAAGTTATGAACTTACTTTTATCTCCTATCATATGCCTCAAACATCTGGTATCAATTAACCATGGCTGATCTTTATTTCTTACATGTAGAGCTGTCTGAACCATCATAAAATCTTTAGGTTGTTTCTTTTGCCATGAACATGTCTGAACCTTCTTCTTGATGAATGGAGCTTTGAAACTCTGATCCTTCTAAACTAACTCAAACACACTTCTACAATACTAAGCTATGTGTCCAAATTTGCTACACTTGTAGCATATTGTGGTCTCTTCATCAAAGATTGATAGAGTAACAAAAGAGTTGTGGCTTCTGCTTGACTCTACTTGACTTTCTTTCTCTTTATTTCTGAAATTGTTAGCTCTATTTCTACATTCTAATTTCTTGTGACCATATCTATTACAATAAAAACAATATCCATTAAAATAAGACCTATCTGTATATCTCTGACCTGATTGCCTTTTGTAGCTTTGTTCCCTCCAGTGTTCTCTGTTTGAAATGTCCTATGCATTCTTCACTTCTCCCCTTTTTGTTTCCTCTTTTGTATGAACTTAAGCATAGTTTTTTTTTTTCAAATCTAATCCTTGTCTTATCTTAATTTAATTTTTGACTTTCCAATATCTTATTTATCATGTTAGTGATATCTTCAAATTTTGAATCACTAACTACTTTATCATTCACTACTTTCTCAATATCTTCTTTTAAAGAGGCTATTTTAATAACATACCTTTCACATTATTTTATTGTTATTTCCAACTGTGTTGTTAGATATTCTTCATTCTTATTATCTTCTTCAAAGTGTGCTTGTAGATCTTCAATCATTTCCTTTGACTCCTATTGATTTTTCTCGATCTGGCACTTTAATCTTTGATTCTTCTTCTCAATAGCTTTTAACTCTTCTAGGGCATAAATGAGTTCTCCTTCCATATTCAATTCAGATTCCTCCTCCTCTTCTTCTTGATCATCTTCATGTATGGCCATGAATATAATCTATTCTTCTTTTGAATCATTGACTCCACTATCTTTGACTGAGCTAGGATCCTTAGAATACAAGCTCTTCTTCTCGAATCCTTTCTTAGATTTGCCTTTTAAATTATTCTTGTATGTAGGCTTTTCTTCCTCATCAACATTACCCTTATTTGGGCATCTAGCTGAAAAATGTCCAATCTTTCCACAATTAAAACATTTAAAAGGTAATTTTCCTTGATATTTACCGGTTCTTATTTTCGACTTGTGAATGAAAAGTAATCCATTGTCATCTTCAACATCATTGGAACTATCACTTGATTCTTGAATCTTAGCTTTCTCTTTCTTTGATGTCTTGAAATCTACTTCTCTCTTTGAGGGTTTATCTTGTTCTATCCACATCTCATATGCTGTGAGAATACCATGAAGCTCATCCATCTTTAGCTTGGCTAAATTCTTCATCTCCTTGATTGCCAAAACCTTTGCATCATATCTCATTGGTAGAGATCTCAAAACCTTTTGCACCACCATTGACTCATCCAAAGTTTCTCCAAGACATTGAATCTAATTTATGATTTGATCAACTCACAAAAGATAACTTGCTATATCTTCTTCTTCTTACATCTTCAAACTTTCAAATTATCTTCTAAAAGTCTAAAGCTTATCTTGCTAAACCTTTCCATCACCTTTGTAAATATTCTCAAGTTTTACCCAAGTTTTATGAGAAAATTTACATTGCATAACTTTAAAAAATTTAGATTCACATAAACCGCATAAAATATCATTTAAATCTTTAGCATTACATTTACTTGCCTTCTTTTCTACTAGAGTAATTACAAATGTTTGTGGCTCTTCATATTCCTCCACCACTGCTTTCCATATGTCAAATCCAAGGGCCATCAAATAAATCCTCATTATTATGCTCCAAAAATCATAATTCATCCCATCAAACAAAGGTGCCATATTTGTCGAAAATCCTTCTTGTGACCTAGTGATCATTCTTTCTTGATCTACCTTCAAGCTATAAAACTTTTCAAAAAAGGAACTTGCTCTGATACCAATTGTTAAGAATGAGATATATTGAGAGGAGGGGAGTGAATCAGTATATCATATATCTTATAAAACTTTCCATTAAACAAATTCCACTTAATCAAACATTCAAGATATGCAATAAAACTCAAATAATAAACACCATAGAAGATAGAGACACTAGATATAACGTGGAAACCCAATGTGGGAAAAACCATGGAGAACAATCTCAAGTGTATGAATGAGGACCAACCCAAACAATATTCATAAGCACCAACTTACAGGAAGACCAACCCCTTTTCTGAGCACCAACCCAACAACTATTCATGAGTACCAACCCACAGGAGGACCAACCCTTTGTCGAGCACCAACCCAACAATAATTCATGAGCACCAACCCATAAGAGTACCAACCCCTTTACTGAGCACCAACACAACAATGATTCATGAGCACCAACCCACAAGAGAACCAACCCCTTTGCCAAGCACCAACCCAGTAATAATTCATGAGCACCAACCCATAAGAGCACCAAACCCTTTGCTGAGCACCAACCTAGCAATAATTCATGAGTACCAACCCACATGAGCATAGACCCCTTTGCCGAGCACTAACCCAGTAATTATTTGTGAGCACCAAACCATAGGAACACCAACTCCTTTGAGTATACCACACAACTATCTCTCAATGTTTCTATCTCAACAAATGATAGTTCATTACAACATCTCTTTCCTCTCTCTTACCTTTGCTCTTCTAAGCTAGATATAACTAATACAAATCATATTCATCCCTCACAAATGATCTTCTAAGCTAGATATTATAATATCAAGTCAACCTCTATGTCTCATATTACAAATGGCTTCTCAAGCCTTTATTTATAGCTTTCCAAATGACCTTTGGCCTTCCCCCTTTGTGACCCTTCAATCCTCGTGGCAAATGGTGCCAAACTTGTATGACCCTTCATATCCTTGCCTTTGAAAACTCATGTGGTGACCCTTCATGAGAAAAAACATCCTTCCCTCTTTTGTCTTTACTTTGGTGACTTTTCGTATTCCTCAAAGTGTCCCTTCATGAGAAATTGAACCCTTCCTCTTTTGTCTTCACTTGGTGACTCTTGGAATTCCCCAAGATGACTCGTCATGGGGAAATGCATCCCATCCTTATTTTGTCTTTACCTTTTGAATCTTTGACTTCTCCATGGGCCCTTCTTTTTTCTCATATGTAACCAAAAATATATTTGTTAATATTAAATAGATATTAACACACATTAGCCAAGATATAACAATTACAAACAACATTAAATGTAATGGGGCCTTTATCACCAATAATGCTAGACTTTTAACATCAATGACAATATTTCCAACATAGGGAAGCACAACCTTAGTAGGCCTACTAAGAAAATGGAAACTTGGGGGTTATCCATTAGGTTTATTATGAATGGTGAAAGTAGAAAAAGGGATCTCCATGTATGCTTATTGCTAATGCTTTGGGCTAGACTCGATATTACTACTGATATCAAATCTCAATACCTTTTAAACCTTTGGATAGGTTACCTAAACTTTAGGTGTTGGGGGAGTTGGAATATAGACTAATGGAGGTAAAACCCATGGAGTACAAGAATTTGAGACCTATTGGATGGTATTTACTTAAATATATGGTGAAATCACCTTAACATCTCCTTAACGGTGAGTGGGTGTAGGTGAAGTAAGGCCACTCTAGGTAGATGGCTTGCATTAAACCTTCTTTCCCTTCATTTTCTTAGACTTTATCTTAGTGAGCAACTCCTTTTCATCTTTAGGTTTGAGGGGGATCTCTTCTTATTTATTAGGAATGTGACTATAAGCAATGCTAAGATGAGCTTCATATTTTACCACATTAGCCCTTATGATGCCATGACGGTCTGATTCTTTGTGCTCCACTCTACCAAGGGCATAATAAAACCTAATAACTACCATATTATAAAATAGAGAAAAAATATTATATGCATTTTGGTGAATGATTATAAGGAAGCCTAGGTAAGCCTTTTGTTGGTAGCTAAGGTAGTGGTTAAACACACCTTCAATCAATTGGTAGGCTATCTCCTACTTAGATAGCTAGTCTTAAACCCAATAGGGCAATTGGATGGGATCCTTATGAATGCTTACCACTTTGATGATTATTCCATCCATATATTACTATTAATCATTGATGGAGTTAATATATTTATGTATTTCATTGGAAAGCTGAGGCATGGCCACCTCATTGATGGCCATGTAGGCAACCAAGTAGAATGACTCATATATTTCCTAGATGTGATTTTGATAATGGTAGCTATATAGTTTTTAGAACACCACATGTACCATTCTTATACCAAGATTCCATTATGTAAAATATTAAATCTTAAACATAATAATACCACAAATGACATCCACTAGGTAACTCATCATGTAAAATTTATTATTAACTTAGGCCTGCTTGACATGGTGCACTATTCATAAGTTGATAATTCCCTTGAGGTCTAGGATTTCCTCTCCATTGAGGATGATACCAAGAAATAGAACCCAAATCATATTTATGTGCACCAAGTCACTTTTATTGAACAAGTGATTAAGCAAGATCATCTTAATGTGGACCCCTTCCTTGAATGTGTGGATAATGTAGGAATCAATATCCTCCTTGTTTACCCGTTTAACATTGAGGTCAATTACCTAACCTAGAAAACCTCATATATTTATTAGGTCCTTTCCCATGTATCCATATTATCCTTATCATAGGTGACTATGGACTCCATGAGATTATAATATTCTTTAAAATTAGATCTTTAAATATTTATAATCTTATGCATGGATCTTGTAGAGTATACCATATCTTGGGAATTATCTTTCATCCACTTGGATGAGAGTAACATATTGATAAAGAGGTTGACATAGGGCCAAATCTCTACTTAGGTTGTGGCCTTATGAAACCTACACCTTTCATATACCTAAAGGGCATATAGTAATTTTACCTCATATTCATCATTGGAAGAAAACTTATGCATAACATAGATTAATTTAAATATATCATTTTAGTTATTAAAATGGGTTAAGATTTTGGGGAATGTGGTATCTTTGTATTTAGGCTTATCCCTAGGTTTGGAAGACAAATCAACCATTAAATAAAATGGGAAATATTAATAGTAGATATCTATAAATAAAGAGGGCATGGAGGGCATAAGAGTGAGCTGAAATAAAGGAGGCAAACTCTCTCAAATTGGCAATGGATAATGGTAAACTAGTTCACTTTTGGGAACTTATAGGTATCTATAAATATCTCTTATATTAATGGATTTTATCATCTCACCCAATGTGAGTTCAAATTTGAGTTGGTGATATAATCTACTTATTCATTTGTCAATTTGTATAAATAGACACTCCATTTTATATTTAGTGACTATCATGAAACATTTAAAATTATCCAATTAGGCTTAATTTCCTAGTCAAATTAATGTGGGGAGCATGGTAGTGACATGGATATATTCCCCTGGTTACATCTTAGGTGGATTTAACTTATGTCATGAATCTATCACTAGTTATTCCTATTTATGATGCATAATGTCCTATGATTTGTTTATGAATATTATTGTACCTCTTCGTAACCATATTAGGCTTCATATGTCTTTTCTACCAATTTGTATATAAGTGACACATGACATGATATGATAGGTGATGCTCTCTAAGGATATGACATATCTAACATGTCTAGGGGACTAACTTATTTGATAGATTCCACATGGAATTTATTCATTTAATTAGGCTTTCAAAAGCTTTTCCATATTTTATAGGTCTAGGATATTGACACCTCTGATAATATCCATGTGGTACTTCCTCTTTTGGTCTAGCTATCCCAAGCTCTAACATCTTTGACATGTCTTGGAGACTACATTTTTGATAGCCAAACCACATGGTGCTTCCTAATTTTTAATTTTATCCTATATTATGACATCTTTGATAGATTTTAAAGACTAAAATTTATGATATTTGGGTTGTATGGAGCTTATTCATTCATCAATATCTATGGGCTCTAACGTCTCTAATAAGTCTTGGAGATTGACACATCTGACAGCTAGGCTAAGTGGCACTTTTTCTTTAGTTAGGATTTCCTATGATATTTTAAAAAATATGGATAAGTTAAAGTAAAATCACATAATAAATGAAAATCATACTTGTCTATCAACATAGATTTATGAAACATCAAGGAGTCTGTGAGAGTAACACTCTAAGAAAACCAACATGAGTCCAAATCTATGAAAAAACATAGTTAAAAAAATAGAATATTCTAATTAAGAAAACCCTTTATTATTTTATAATGCATCATGCACTTGACTATGTTTAAACTTATAAGAATACATGTATCTTTAAATAGACCAAATCTTCATTACAAACATTATTAACTTCTTGGTAAGTCAGGGCAAAATAGAGGTTTGATGATTTTCAAAGAAGCATTCTAACTATAAAGGGACTAAAATTGTGGGATATTTGAGTTTACTAATTTTATAGGGGTTCCCTACTTCTCTAAATAAGGGGGTGTTTTGGAAATTATAAATAATCTTCCATAATAAGTGATATATTTATATATTGATGCAAAACTTTGTGAAATCTATTATGAATCCATTATGAGAAGCACTACACAATGCATAATGTATAAATTATTAATATACAATGTTTATGAAAAAATAATTCAAAAACATATAATTCATGGAAAAGGACCTTCTATACACCATGATTCTATATTACAAATAACTAGTCTAAAAAATAAACTAAGTATTATATTAGCAATGTTTTTAGAAAATAATTTTCTTATTCAAACTTACATTAGAAATTAGTTTATGTCTCATTTATAACATAAATAATGGAATTTATATTTAATTTATCATGTAATAAATGAGCATGGAGTGTGTGTGTGTGTGTGTGTGGGTGTGTGGGTGGGTGGGTGGATGAGTGTGTGCATGTTTGATGTATGACAATAAAATATTCAATAGCTTATCGACCAAGGCATTGTCATAATCACACAATAGATTAAAATGTACTATATATATATATATATATATATATATATATATATATATATATATATATATATATATATATATATATATATATATATATATATATATATATATATATATAATTCAAAATAGACTTGACAAATGAAAATAACATAAAGTGTACAACTAGCCATTAATGAACCCATTAACTATTCAAGTATTATTAAATGCTGACTATCACTAGGAAGTTCAAGTTGATAAGATGTAGCCAATATGTGCAAAACTAAATTTCCACAATAATTAGGATAAAAAATAAATGAGATACACCACACTATCTATTATGAGGGTTAAATAGTGAATAGTTTTGTAATTAATTTATTGTAGGACAAATGTTATGGGTGCTTTGATAATTTTATGGTATAAATGGGAAAATTCATTTTCTACACTTGGAAAAAAATTGTTAGAACAAATGAAAGTTATAATTTATTTTCCAAATAAGTGTATTAATTTCAAATTTTTAACTAATGCAATCAAAATTCAATATAATTCACATAATGGACACTCAAATATAAAAAATTCAAAAATAAGTGAAGTAACATCACTTAATAAAACAAAATCTTAACATATATAGGCTGTTTAGAGAAATTTTATCCTTACACATACACATCTTGAGAAGAGATGAGAAATGATGACAAACATATCTAGATATGATAACTCCAATTATGATGACTTATGTGAATTTGATACAATTCCATATCTAAATATAAGTACCTTATTAATATTTATAAGGTATATAATTTAGAATACAATATATGTGATCTTAGGAATGTAATTTAAAAATAAAAAAACACATAAAAAAAAATATTTAAAAAAAAATCTTATGCATGATATGTTTTTCAGGTACACATGATTGATTAATGTTATCTATCATATAAATGGTAAATTACATATCAATTTTATATGAACATGTTTTTCATGATATACCTGATTGGGATGTAGTGCACACATATTTACTATGATACATGGACATATATATGTATGATATTATTTACACCCAGGTGTAACCTTTCTAGTTCAGGGCATTACTGTAATAGGGGCCTCATCAAATACATATCAAGTTATATCTATATATGTGTCATAACCCTGATGTTGACATACTTTTAGTTACTACTTGATAAATTGTTATATCATGTTTTGCTTGGTTTAGGTTGGCACTTTGATGTATTACTATAGATGTTGTTTTGATCTAGATATTATGAATCTATTAGCATAGTTATTAGTTATGATTATAAATTATTATTGTAGAAATCATTTTTTATTTAGATGATTAGGCTTGATTGTGAATGTAATGTTTAATATTATATCCATATCAAAATTTAATTTTCATTTGATATCAATCGCTTGTTAATATGTTATTGATGTCCTTTTTAGTGACTATAGTAATAGGTTAGTGAGCTAGGCTTGGAAATGGGATTTGGAAGTAGGGTAACATAATAAATGGTTTAATGAGGAATTAGATGTGATAACCATAAGTAAAATAAGATATGATGAAGATTATAAATTCCATTAGTTGTCCTTTAAGTCTCTTACATCATTTATATTTTGACTTTATGATTGGTATTTTAATCATGTATGTTTCTTTTTATCTTTGTCAAGTTTGATTTAGTTTTTTTATAGGACATAAACTCTTTGTAATTTTTCACTCTCATTATTTATTTCAATCCATGATTTTTATAAGTGGCTTGATCCTCATATCTTGTCAATTATGTGAACTTATTTGTCAATATTCATGGTTTGTTTGACTTAGCCTTTGACTATAAGTGTGGGATTTTATTGGATCTTAACAACATTGCTTATGTTTTGGACCATATTATAGTTAACCTTGGATATTATCATGTTATCCTGGATCATGATGTGTTTGAGTAGTTACTCAAATCTATTATGTGGGCCATGTTATAGTGATCATGTTAGATAACCAGTTTACTTAGACCTTGTTTATGTTCATTTCATTTATTTGTGGTGATGATTTGTATCTTGGACCATGTGCAGATACACTTAAAGCCCCCATGCATCATGATGTGTTTTTGGTATCTTGGAGTTTACCTTATCTTATTTCTATGATGGTTATGTTGATTTTCTCCATAAATATGTTTGGTTTATCCTTGTCTATTGTCTTGGTTATAGAATGGATCGACCCATCCTAATGGAGCTATTAGTTGTTGATAAATTCAATGGGAGGAAGCACATGGGTTGCTCTATGTGGTGTTTTGGGGAACCCCATTATTTTACCAAGGAAGGAGAAGAAGAGAAAAATTAAGTTGGGTGTGGAGTAGGGTGAAAGGGTAGAATTAAACTCTATGGTGGGAGAAGTGGAGGGTGGTGGTTACTTTGGGAGAATTAAAAAAGGCAAAAAAGAGGTTGAGTCACATGACAAAACACTCTCTCTCCATGATGGCCTACAATTCTACATGGGAATTTTTTTTGTTTATGTAAGTTTATTTACTGATTCTATGAAGATTTATGAGGTTGAAAAGTTTTTTTTAAAGATATTATAGTTTATTAATGAATTTATGAGACTTCATGATGAACCCATAATATGATTATGAGTTTGTATTTCTATTTGGTTTTGTAGGTTTTTTCCTTGTTCATTGTATGTTTCCCTACAATCATTTTGAAATCTTGTGAGTTATGTTTGTAAATAAATGTGTCCTTTCATTTAACGTAATGGGAGTATGGTTGAGAATTATGTTTATAAAAAAGTATTTAAACCTTTTTGGTGTGGTATTTTTTGTATTATTGTATATTCTTTATCATTTTTGAGATTCTTGTGGGTTTTGCTTGATCTACAACTAGGTGTTGTAATTTGGGGATTTTTGTGAGTTTTGTTTATAAATAGAATACAAGTTATTTTTTTAGGGATATGAAGTAGTATTATTATTATATGATTATTTTTTATTTGTAAGTTTTTTGGACTTGGGGATATGGAATGGTTTTACTTTTCAAATCCTAGAAAGGCAAACCTAGTTATTTAAAATATTGGAACTATTTTCTAAACTTGTAGATGTTCTTTTGGTCACATTATTATTACTTTCCTTTATTATAATATTTTAGATAGTTTAAGGTTAATATATATCTATTTTATCATTATTATAATTTTTGGTTAAGGCTCAAATTTTTTATGGTTGTGTTGAAAGCTCTTTGTGACTCTAATCATAGTGTTTGAGAGGGTTGTATGCTTGAATCGAACTAGCTAAGTCAGTTTGGAGCATGTCATGAATGCCTGATTTAATCAAATTTATAATTGGGCTATGTTTTTATTAGGCTTGGTGTTAGTGTCTCATTTTCCCATTATAATTATGTTATGTAAAACTAATTATATGATTTGGGGTTATAGTTGTAAAGATAGAAAAGCTTATTGGTGGTTGTACATATCCATTTTAATGCTTGAGATGTAAATCTATTTCATATGTACTTATTATGAGTTAAATACATGATTTTTTTCACTATAGTGATTATTTTTTCTATAAGTATCCATATTTCTCTTGGTATATTGTACCACTCTTGTTTGTTCAATGGTATTTACTTTTTACTATTTGAAATAAATTTTACTTGGATATGTGTGGGACATAAATGGAAGGACATCAAGATCATTTGAATGTTTGGATTATGTTTATGAAATCATTTTGGACTATGGGAAAAGTTCATTGGTTGAGACTAATAACTATATTTTTTTCAAGTGTGAAATTTTGGGATTGATGGACTTGAATCTATATTATATTTATTTCAATGAGTTTTAATTAAATAACAATGGGTTATTCCAAGTTTGTTATTCTATTTTGGTTTTGATTTTATGGTTATTATAATTAAAATGGAATTCTTTGGTGTTGAAGGCAATTACCCCTTTTGATGTCAGTTGGTAATTGTTATGATTTTTAATCCTTGTTTATGGATATCATTGAAATTTTGTTTGGATAATATTGTGAGTTTTTATTAGTGGATAGGAATTTTTTTGAAATGATCTTAACCTCTCATGATAATCAGTTATTGAATTTCACCATCTAGTTGATGGATGGGTGGTTAAGGCCACCATATGAATGGGCTCATTAGACTAGGTATGTAGGATTAGATTCATGTTGATGTTTACTTCATCTTTTAATTGCATTATGATCTACATGATAGTGGCATGATTTTACCAATGCTAGTTAGTGTATAAAGAAATTGTAGATGTTTCTTTAGAGTTATTTTATGTAGTTATAGATTATATATTTAATCCCTTAAGTTGATGTAATGTAGTTGTTGTCACTTTGATTTTCACCCTTTAAGGAGGTTTTTTAAGTCTCCTCACCCAATTGACACAATTGGAACACTCCTAGGATGTGGGTGACCTAAATGGTGGAGTGAATCTATAAAGAGGGTTGACTCCTTTGATGATACACATAATACTAACACTACACCTACTCAAATTTAAGGAAAAGGGAGAGAGAAATACTTAAGATTAAAACAAAAGAGGTGATGAACCAAATGTCTTACTTTAAATGAAAAATAAAACTAAATTAACACTACAAAACTCCTAGTTTTTTCCTCTTACATTAGTATTTTTATAGAGGCTATGGATTAAATGTGCAACTAGGAAGGAGGAAACATCTCCACTAATAATCAATGCATGAATCAGATATGAAACTAAGTAGAACCTACAAGAGAAACATCGAATTGCATATAGGTGAGAAAATGGGACAAAAAATAAGGAGAAATGAATAATCACATGATAATTTAAATTATTCATGAATACACACTAAACATAATCATAAAATAAGGTAAAAATTAATAATATATTGATTCAAAGGTCTTTAAAAAGGAGCAAGGCTTTACCATACTCATGTGGATGATGATTTTGATCTCATTTTCATGGGTATATATAGGATAATAGAGATGATATAAAGAATGATTACATGGATAAGTTCATTATGACTATCATCCAATTATGAGAGAACTTACAACCTCAACGAAAAATGAGAAAATAGTCCTAGATTTACCTCGTACATGTGTTATCTTTTATTTATGATGGATTCATGAAAGGTGGAATATGAGGCTCTATTTTTGGTCAAATTATAGTTACATTAGCCTCTATATGTTATTAGCTATCCTATTTTATCATTCTAGGAAAGTGATAGGTGTGATTATTGATAAATTAGTAGCTACAAAATCCATTTATTTCTCATTTCTTTCCCTTTTAACCTTTTAATCTATACTTGGCCTCTATTTCTCATTGAGTACATATTACATGCATATAAATATCTCATTGAGGAATATATTCTTCCACTTCCATCCTCTCTTCCCTTAATGTCTTCTAAATCTGTTAGAGATTCATTAAATTTTTTGATCTATCTAGGTGGGACATCTTTGTGATGGGAAGATGCCTTTCAACTTTGATATGCTACATTATCTATAGCACATATGGAAATTTTTAGTGTTTTTATCTTCATATAACTCACTTGGATATGAGTCTTTGCAAAAAAAATTATATTTTCACCTTGTAAAACTTCCAACTCATCCTTCATGTGTATTTTTCTTTAAATCTTCATAAATTTTGTCTTCAAAATATTTCTGACTAGTCAAAAAAAAAAATTCCTAAAAACTATTTACTTATAAAATTATCATGAAGTCTTCTAAACTTTTATTTGTGACTTTTGTTCTAACAAAATAAAAACATTTTATTTGAAGTCCTAAAAACTTGAATAATGTTTTCAAAGTCTTAAATATTTTTGTAGACTTTTATTCATGTAAAAATTTTAAATCATTCATTCTAAATACCCAATATTTGTAGGTTATATTTAGTCCTTTATATTTCATAACTTTTGACTATAGATTTTATTCAAAAATTATGATGTAATCTTCATGGAAATAAAAAATTTATTTGTTACAATTTTTTTTTTGGTACTTTTATCTTGGTTTTTGATAGAATAATCGATCTAAAGACCTAAGCCTTCATATAAATTATCATCACAACAATAATTTCAAAGACCTAAAGCCTTTGGTGAATTTTGGTCACAAAAGTTGTTTTAGGAACTTGTGACACATTTTTATGAAGAGTAAATACTTTGAAAAATATTGTGAAGTATTTAGTTTATTTGAAAACTTTACTTCACACAAAATATCTAACTCACCTTTTGTAAATAAAAATAAAGACCATTTCCTTGACAAAAACTATGAAGGCCAACTTTGAAAACATACTAAGTCTTTATCCTTTTCATCAAACTTTGACTAAACTTTGAAAATATTGGAAGTGATCTTGAAACCCTAAACTAAATTATCTACATAGTCTAAAACATCTCTAAAACCCTATGGCATGTAAAATCTACTATATTTGATTTGTTATTGAAGACTCCCTAGAGGTTCTCCAAACAAAACCTACATAAATTATGTTCACCCTTATCATGGTCTAAATTGAAACTTGGGTACAATTTTATGCTTGCAACCTAGACATCATGAATATGCTTGTAGGGGATTCTATCTATCTAATTATAAGAAAAGTTACCCCTCTTTTTTATATTAATGCTTGAGGCCTACTAATGGATAAAATAAGTAATAATTTGGCTACTTCTCATGGGTATTTTCCGTTGTAATCACCTAGACTAGTTGCCTTGATGCATTCATTAGGCATAGATTCTTGAAAGAAATCAAAATACTCATTATAAATATGGAAAAATAATTTTAATAGGATGGCGTATCATTAAAATCACTAAAAATACTATTTTTTTTTCTTAAACATACACACAATAGAGAAATAAAGGACATAAATAACATGTTCCAAAGCACTTAGGGAGAGAGAATTAGACCTAATTAATGTAAATGTGCATCAATGCCTAAGGAAAGCAAAGACAACTAACTTACTAAGTAAAAAAATTTAGCACACCTATGTCCCACCTAGATCAAAGAAAAAACATCTTAGGTCTTCTCCATGTGGTTAACATGGATGAATAACAAGTTTTTGTTTGGGCATTGTTCTTGATGTATCAATTATTTTTCTTATGTTTAATTCATTTGTATTTCCCCCAAATGGATTAGATAAAAAAAACATATCTCATATAAACTCAAAATGTTCTTGTGGTTCATGCTCACCTAATGCTTCTATTAACTTTTATAAAACTCTCCAATGTGATCATAGTTTGATTCATAGGAAAAACTACAATAAAAATCCTCTAATGTCACTCTTAAACACTATTCTTGGACTTTTATGGCATCTTGAGAGATGTCATTTTGATTTTCAACTACTTCAAGATACTCAATCTCTTCAAGGAGATCCAAATACTTCCATCTTGATTCATTAGGGTCATCTTGATATATGCTTTGATCAACATCCTCTTGAGCATGTTCTCCAATATTGATAACCACCCTATCAATTTATTCACTAAGATATGGAGTCCTACAAAGATTCTTAATATATTTGATTGAACTCAAGGTATTTCTACCACTCTTCATTGAGGTCTTCTTTCTAGTAATTTTGAGGAATACAATCTTCTTCAAGATCTATAAATTAATCAAGGAGTTTATAACCAATATTGAAAGCATTAGGCAAAATCAATATCAAGTGAACTAAACTCTTGGGATGATATGCTTAAAGGACTTCCCTTCTCTTTTTTGCTCATTTAGATCTTCTTTTAGCTTCATGGGGGCTAGTATGAAGGTGAGCACATTAAAAATGGAGAAGCAACTGAAGTTTAAACCTTATTAACTATTCCCTTGAAACTCAAAACAATCCTTGGCCCACTCAAATGAATCATTAGGATCCTCTTATATTGGTGTACCAATATTATGATGAGTAGTGTCCCCCCTTTTCTAATGCTTGTGCCCAAAAAATGATGTTAAAATAATTAAGCCTTCCTTATTGAATAACATGTTCATCTTGTATGTTTTTTCCACTTCAAGGTCTTCCTCCATCACACAAATTGGTAGTTCTTCAAACAAGTTAATGTTGTATTATTCTTCAACTATATTTTCATTATGTTTACTATGATTCATGATGTCTAAAATAATTTTGTATTCATCATGCAAAAAATGATTACTTTGGGTAGGCTCTTCAAAGGGTTTGGAGAGACCACTAGCCACAAATTATTATTATACTATCCAAGACATGTACCCAAACTAAAACCTTCCATGAGGACTAGAAAACTCTTCTCAACCTCCTTGTGGTGATGAGAGTTGATGTCTATTACTTCAATCTTAGCATCTTATTCATAAAAAGTGTGATAATAACATTGATTTTATTCATTTTATCCCAAGTCTGATATGATGGTATAATAGGATTGCCAATAATGATTTCCTCATCACGCTCACTTGAAACACTATCTTATTCCCCTATATGACCTTTACTTACCTTCAATATAACTAGACCTCCTTAAAAAATGGATATGTTGGGAGAGAAAGAAGGTCCACTTGGTAGAGTAGGAATATAGGGAATTATGGGTTATTCTAGAATTGGATTTGGGTTTGAATAGGTTTAGGTGTGGAGCCTGATTATCTTCTAGGATTAGAGGATAAAATTCTAATGTTATTTTAGTCAAGTTTTAGATCCCATTATTTTATCCCTAATGGCACAGGGGCTTACAAGGGGGTAAACCCCCCTTGCAAGGTTCAGGGGGGATGACCCCCCTAAAATGGGGTCTGAGGGCCATGCATCTTAGTGGGGGTTCAGGGGAAATGCCCTCAAAGGAAACCTTTTATTAAAATTGCCTTGTAAAATTTTAATTTTCTAGACAATCTGGGCCATTTATTAAAGGTTTCTAGATTTGATGGTAGAGGTTATGTGTAGGTGTTTTTTTCTTAAAATTTATTGATACAAGGCTAAGATGAAAAAAAGCATATTATACATAGAGAGGAGGTAGAGAAGGTAAAGAGTTGTAACAGGTTCAATTGCATGATTTATTTCTCCCTTGTATTTTTGGAAATAATATATTAGACAGGTTTGTTGGGTGTATCCCATCTTGGGTGAACCACATTAAATCTAGGGTCTCCTATTTTATACATGTTTATGAATATTTTTTGTATGTTTGATTTATTTGTTTCATATTTTCTCTTGTATGTGATTTGGGGATAAATTTGTGTTTTACTTTATCCTAAAAAAGAGGCGCTCCTAAAACTTGGGAATTTAGACATAATGGGATTATTTAGGATTTTATGGAGAAGAGGAAAAGATTCTTGTACTAAGGTTTTTTCATTCTTATCCTTCCACTCAACAAGAAACATCTCAAATTTTTATATTTCTTGATCTTTATGAGTAATTACAACTTGAGGGGTGGGTAAAGTGTTTATGAAACCTGTAAACTTCTTTGGATTGACTTTTACAACTTATTTTATTAATGCTCAATTGGTGTGGGAGGAATGGTCCAAGAAGGTTACCATGGGATAAAATAGGGTACATAGGGTATATTACATGTTTGAAAAGGATGATTGGATTGGGTTTATTTCCTTTTCAAATCCACTAATTCACTTCCAATAGTCTGAATTAAGTCCTTTATTTTTTTTTAGTCCTTGGAGGAGTTAGGGATAACTTGACTAGGCTATTGGTAATAAAAAGGAGGACAACTATCTTGGTAGTAAGGTTTGTATTTATATCATTAGAATCATATGAGGTATAAATAGGGATTTTATCAATTTTAAATGGCTCATTAAAAGGGTAAGGATAACTCTCTTCATGATAAAGAGTTGGAAAATGAAAATTTACTCTATATCTAACCATGCTTCATGAGGGATATTTCATAACAATATAAAGTGTACTTAAAAACATTTTTTTACCTAAAATTAATGCCTAGTTTACAACTAAGATGCTAGGAGATTGTTGGATTCATCAGATGTTGAATGTAAAATGCTATGATAGCTATAAATGTTTGAATACCAAACTTAATATTTGATAATATTATTGAATATTTGTCCCATTAGGCATGTTAAAAATTATTATCATTTTGAGTTTCACCCTTTGAGGAGGTGTTTCTAGTCTCCTCACCCAATTGACCCAATGTAAACACTCTTAGGATATGGGTGACTTAAATTATGAAGTGAATCTCTAGATAAAGATGGCTGCTTTGATTTTACACCTAATAATAACACTACACCTAATCAAATGTAAGGAAATGGGAAAGAGAGAAACTTAACACAAAATCAAAAGAGGTGATGCACTAAATTTATTGCCCACTCCCACTCATTTTTAGGTGCACAAATGAAAAATAAAATTGACTTAACACTACACAACTACCAATCTAATCCTCTTTCATTATTATTTTGTAGAGAGGCTAGATATTCAATGTATAACTAGGTGGGAGGAAATATATCCACTAATAATCAATGAATAAATCAAATATGACACCAACTAAAATCTTTAAGAGTGACTTCAAACTACATAGAGGTGAAAAAATGGGACAATAAATAAAGATAACCTAACCATCACATGATAATATTAACCATTCATGAATATGCACTAATCTTAATCATAAAAGAAGATAAAAATTATTCATCTATTGATTCAAAGGTCTTACAAAAGGATCATGGCTTCACCCTTCTCATGTGGAGGATGATTTCAATCTCATTTTGAAGAGTATATATATGATAATAGGGAGGAGAGAGAGAAGGAGGATGCATAGAAGTTCATGATGATGATCATCTAGTCATGAGAGAAGTTATAACATAAAATAATAATTTGAAAATAGTCCTATATTCCATATCTACATCTATTGGATTTGATTTATGATGGATTCATGAAAGGTGGCATGGGAAGCTCTATTTTTGGAAAATTTACAGTTATATTAGCCTCTATATGGTATTAACTATCCCATTTTCTCATTTTGGTCAATAAATAGGTGTGATTTCACATAAATTAGTAGTCATAAATTACATTTATTTCTCATTTATTTTTATTTCAACCTTATACACCATACTTGGTCTTCATTTCTCATTGAATGCATATTCCATGCATGGAGAAGATGTGGCTAAGTCCTAGATTATTCCTCCACCATTGTCTCTATCACTAATGTCTTATAAAAATGTTAGAGCTTATTCAATGCTATTGAGTTAGTTGGGTTGGATGTCTTCATGATGGGAAGACACATATCAGCTTTCATTAGCTATATTCTCTTGAGGATATATAGCTTTTGTTAAGGGTTTCTATCTACATACACCTCATTTAGTTATGTGTATTTGTGACTTTTATTATATTTACACCTTGAAAAACTTCTAACTCATCCTTTACACATATTTTTATTTAAGTCTTTTAAAATTTTGTCTTCATAAAATTTTTGACTAGTCATAAATTTTTGACTAGCCATAAATATTTTGTTCATGACTTTTGTTTTGACAAAATAACATTTTATATGAAGAGATAAAAACTTGATCAATTTTTTTGAAGTCTCTAGGATTCCTAAAAAATTCCATTCAAATAAAATGTCTAACTCATTCATTTCAAAGACCTAGTCTTTGTAAGTTTTATTTGGGATTTTGTCTTTAACAACTTTTGCTTGTAGATTTAATGTAAAAATTCTAATGCAATATTCACAATAGTGAAATTATTATTCTTCGTGACTTTTACCATCATGAATTTTATCCTAGATTTTGTCAAAATAATTATTTTTAAGACCTAAACCTTTGTGACATTTTTCTTAACAACAATTACTCTAAAGACCTAAATCCTTCACAGAATCATCATAGTAATAATTAATCTGACTAGTTGTGACAAATGTTTTTTAAGATTAAACACTTAGACAAATCTTGCAAAGTCTTTAGTATTTATTCAGACTTTACTTTGTGAAAAATATCTAACTCACCTTTTGATCAGAAATATGAAGACCATTTCCTTGAAAAACTTCATAAAAGCCAAATTTGAAAATATACTAAGTCTTTAGCCTTTTCACCGAACTTCAATTAAAATTTGAAGACTTTTTCCCTAGATTTTGTCAAAATAATTCTTCTAAAGACCTAAACCTTAGGGACAATTTTTTTCCCAATAATTATGCTGAAGATCTAAAGCCTTTAGGGAATCATCATCATAATAATTAATCTGACTAGTTGTGACACAATTTTTTGAAGAGCAAACACTTAGACAAATCTTCCAAAGTATGTAGGATTTATGTAGACTTTACTTTGTGCAAAATATCTAACTCACCTTTTGGCAAGAAAAATGAAGACCATTTCCTTAACAAAAATAATGAAGGCCAAATTTGAAAGCATGCTAAGTTTTTAGCCTTTTCACCAAACTTTAATTGAAATTTGAAAATATTATAAGTGATCCTAAAGCCTTGAATGTTATCTTCATAGTCTAAAACTTTTCCAAAACCCAATTGCCTATAACTTCTTCCATATTTACTTAGTTCTTGAATACTTTCTAGAGGATCTACAAACACAACCTATAGAAACAATGTTCACCCTTTTCATGATCCAAATTGAAACTTAATCACACTTCTATGCTTTCAACCTAGACACCATGAATATTCTTGTAGGGGATTCTATCTAGTCGATTCTATAAAAAAAATGTACCCCTCTTTATATACAATTGATTAAGGCCTCTTTCTGGCTAATATAGCCCAAAATAATCTTGTATTATTTATTAATTTGTGCAATTTTTATGTTATGATTAATAATTTTGTTTGATTTATAAGTATGATGGTGTAATCTTGTCTAGATGAAATTTAGATATTAAATAAATATTGAAATTACTTATTTTTTAATGATGAATACTTGGTATTATTTAATGTGGGATCAAAGTATATTGTTAAACTTGATTTTCTTATCACTTATATAATCATGAACTAATTAATTATAAACCTTGGTATGGATTAGTAGTTAAAATTTCACTTTGCTAATAAGCAATACGATTCTTTTATATGTATATTGTGAGAAAAGGATTAAAAGTACAACCATGTTATTGATTATTCTAATCATTCCTTTATATATTCATTATGTTTTCTATTCAACATGTTATGATGTAGTTGATTATACTATTCATAAATAGGTCTACTATTTAGATGATAATTACATAAGTAGTCCTCTTTATAATATCATTTGTTTGTAAATACTTTCTAAAATGACCTATTATTGGTGATTTTTGGCATGAGTTGTTATTACTGACATACATGGTCATACAAACCCAAAAAAATGATATGATATCAATTTTTTAAATATATAAGGTTGTATGTTCTCTATTTATCTTGAATATACTATTGTATGTAAAACAGAAACTACATAGAAAAAATACACACAAAGTAAAACTATATTGATAAAATTATACTCTTGTATGGAAACTATCTTTGTTGTTTTATTATTCCTTTTTGTAATTGTTGTGTTTTTATTTCAGACCATTGTTGTTTTATTTTATTTTATTTTCTAAAAGATATATACCTTCTACCATTTTATTACTGAAGTTGACAGTAAAAAAAATATGTTGTGGTTTTATTTAGATATTTTGGTTTAGACTCATATGAATTTTATTTCTTAAAGAAAATAAATAGAGATATTCAAACTACATTAGATGTATTGGTTAGCCATCTTGTCTTAAAGTAGGATATGGAAATTATAAGTGTTAGTTTAATTTGTTTTACATATGAATTGTTAGAAATATTTATAATGTGTTAAAATAGATAATTCCTTAAGGCTTGTATTCATTGATTTTTCATTATTGTTCATATCCTTTTGTGAATAAATTATGTTCAAGCCTTATGGTCAGATCAAATAATATTGACATGGAAACTTATAAACAAGTTACAAGTTTAATTATTGTCTAGATCCTTTCATTAATTATATGATTTGAATTAGTTTAGGATTAAATAGTTTAGATTATTTATATGATTAAGTGGTAAGTCTTATGTGCATTGTTATTCTTATACCATTTCCTTAATTATTTCAACTTGATTATTTAATCATAAGATATTGATTGGATGGAAGATGTGGTGAGAGGATTCAAGTCAAATATCATTATATATACATAAATCTTGATGAGAATCCACAACCTCACTTCCTATAATATATTTAAGTTTTTATTTTATACGAAAAAATAATCATCAAATGATGTTATTTAACCCTTGGATGATACATTGTCATGGGTGATGCACGATTATTTTAAGATTTGTTTATCTTATTTATTCTACCATATATACATTTAATGTTATTTTAAAGTATAATTTTGATCAAATAATCATGGTGAAAATGAAATATAATTCTTATCTAGATATGCATTATGACTATTGAAAAATTAATAGAGGGTTTTTATTTCTTTTATAACAACATTAGCATGAAATGAGTAAATGGTATTGTGAAATAGAGATGGTATTAATGTATATATGTATAATGTCATTTATATGTAGAGACAAGATAATTTTTCTATGATTCCAAATTTATAGATCATGTCTAAGTGAACAAGTGATTAACACTAGCTATTATCAACAACTTAATCATAGCCATTGACTTACTAAATGTTAACAAATGAGGTATGGATATTGAAAATGAATTATGAAGTAATACATATAGAAGATATAATTATTTAATTATATGTTAAATTGAAGTATGTATTTTAATAATTAAACCATGTCAAAATCTTGACTAATTAATTTTATTTATTACATTAACTTACTCATGAATCAAAATTATGAGCACAACCTATAAACATTAGTTTTCTAAAAACTCAAAATTTGGGGATTGTGATATTTGGTATTTATAATCATATAAAATGAAAAATTGGATGACTTAGACATGGCTAATAGTACCCAACCTATAAGTCCTCTTTCTTGCTCATTGATACCTTCTCAACTAGACTTTCTCTGATTCCTAGTCACCCATAGCTTCCTAGACTTAGATTTTGGAGACCTAGGTAGCACTCTTAGACCCAAATATATCTCCTAGGGCTTATCCTCCTTTAAAATTAGAACCAAATTTAGATAAGAGAGATAGAATTTAGGGGTGTCATATTTTTGGTGTTGTTTTCTAAGTTCAATTTGACACTAAATGGTTAGATTCTCTTGATTCATTATCTTTTCCATTGTCAACATAATAAGCTCATGTAACCCAAGATCATAAATTTCCATATAAAAGGCCTCTAAATTTCCATTTATAAGGGTCAAAACTCATTCACCACAAAAGAGAAAGAATATAAGTAAGTACACTAAAACACTCTTCCCTATTCTTTGCATATAGCCTTCCAAGAAAAATTCAAGCCTATTAAAGCATTAATACTAGTCCCTAGTCATGTAAAGTATATTATAGTTTCTCATCTAGTTATATACATCACACAATTGTACCAAGCACTTCAAATGGGAGAACTACATTAGCTTGATCCCTCTTCAGAGTATTGGTATGTAGGCAACATGTCCACACATAGGGTGTGAAGTGTGTCGAGTGCATCCTTTACATAATAACCCCTTCTCTCTTTCCCAATTTTGACATATAAGTTTAAGTCCCAAGAGATCCTAAGGATTTAGAAGATTGAATCAGACACATAATTAGCTTCATATGAAATCAAGATTCAATATTTCACTACTAGGGTGATACAAGCCTATCAAGAAAAACCCCAAAAAACTATACCACTAGGACAACATCATTTAAAGTGGAAAATAACTCTGAAAAGGGATAATAGCTCTAAAAATTGGACTACACGAAATAGTATGGTATCTTGAGTTTAACACTCCTATCTAATCTAGAAATAAAGTTTTAGGTCGTGGTTGCTACAGTCTGCTATCCATGCATAGTAATTTCTAGATTTATAATAATCTATTTCAACCAAGAATAAGATAATTTTTATTTCTCCAAAATTATTTCTATTTTTAGAATTGATAAAATACATATATATTTGGATAAAATATTAGGCTAATTAAGACACATTAATTACTAATCTATATTTACTTAGACCTTTATTTTTTTAGGAATTAAACACCATAATTCTCAAAAGAATAAAACATTTGGTGAACCAAATTATTAACATATATTAAAAAACATTTAAACATACTTGAAATTATTTTCCTAGTTTATCAATTCCCCAATATACTAGTATTGATGAAATTGATAAAAGAGAACTTCAAGAACTCTTAACCAAACATATATATATGAAAGATGACATGCTTATAATTTTATAAGAATAAAAAAGAAGAGGAACCAAAGGGAAATATTCTCAAACCACAGAGTAACCAGTTGTAAATGACACTATGGATGCAACTATGTCTCAACAACCCCCTATAGCAACCCAAACTTCTTTTATGCCACCATCTATATCTAGTACATACATATCTTTTAATGTAGTAGCCTCTATATAAGAGTTAATATCTCTTAAATCCAAGATGAAACATCTTGAGCAAGGTACCACTAGACCTACATAGGCATTTGATTCTTTTTCACTTCTACATACACTATTGGCACATCACATTGCTTCTACACCCTTACCACAAGGATTTGTTCAACCCATGCTTACTCTTTATTATGGCAAGGGTGATCTAGAGACACATTTAATATCCTTTCATGGAACATGTTTAGATTATTTACCAAATGCCTGGCTACTTAAAAAACTCTTTCCATGGAGCCTAAAGGATTATGGTTTACAATGGTTTTATAGTCTATTGAAATAGTCAGTCACATAATTTAATCCTTTAATAAATATGTTCCTAGCACATTGTAATATCAAAATTTCTGATAAGGTCCCATATGCATAGATTTCATAACATAAATAAAGTCCAAATGAGCATCTCACATATTATGTTCTTAGATACAAGACTATTTTGGCTAAGTTAACTAGCCCCATAGCTAATCAAGAGCTATAAGACATCTTCAAATATATCCTTCTACTAGCACTGCATGAATCTATTATGTTCAAAATTTTCTCTTCATTTACCAAATTGTGCCATACACTTAAGGGAAGATAAGTCAAGTTAATCTCCATGGGCAAACTCAAGTATTCAAGTACTCCAAACATAACAAACAAGAGTAATAACAAAGCCCCATATAAGGTCAAAATTAGTGACAATATGAATCATAATCAACCAACAGTCAATGTAGATTTAGTGCGTGGTTTTATTAGCACCTCCTTGATGTGCATTACTAATTTACCAGTTCCTCTAGCTAGAGTTCTATAATAGTTATTGGGATGCAACATCATAACTCTCCCACCTATTTGGGAATAAGATCTAGTAAATCCTCTTCCACAGGGATATGATCAGCGTGAATTTTTCAATTTTCACAAGACATTAGGACACAACATAAATATATGCATTAGTTTGTGACATAAGATACAAGATTTGATTGATGATAATCTACCTAATCTAGGAAATTTAGTTCAACCTCTAAAGACAAAGCCAACAAAAGATAAAGATTTGAAAATCTTTTTAGATCCAATTTTATATCAATCAAAACAAGATAAATGGGACACATTAGGTGTTCATCAATCATACCATACACATCCTCCACTAGATACATACCAAACATCTTCAGTTTAGGCACATCATTTGAGTGGTATGATAAGTGTCTATGAGTCTAAAATTCTAGCTAGGCCTTCGATATCCTTTTTAGATCAGAAGATTTTCTAGGATGATATAGGTTACAATTCAATTTTTATTAGATCACATATACATAATAAACCTATCTATAGTGTACTCATTGACAATGGTTCTAGTCTTAATATGTGCACCTTCACACTACTATAGAATTTGAGTTATTCAGAGTAGGATATCACTCCAATCGATATAGTTATCAGTGTTTTTAGTGGGAATATTCATATTTAATTAGGTGAGATAGTAATTCCATTATAGATTAGTCCTACACATGTGGCTACACCATTCACTATAGTTCTTAGCATAGGAGTTTTTGACATACTAATTAGTTGACCATAGATTCAAAAACTCAAGGCACTACCTATTAAAGTTCATATATGAATGAAGTTCATTCATGATAATTAGGTTATTATAGTTAGTGGAGTTCATTATGAGTCACCACTCCCCACTTTAGAGCCATTTACCAGCTTTAAGGCACCAGATCCAATTTTTGCACTAGTTTTGGATTCTATTCCAATTCCACTTTAAGATCAACAACAGTTATAGAACCCGTCACCAATACAGAGGGTTTATATACCCCCATAGTTTCAATATTCTATATATCTTCCAACTATAGTATTCACACCTAGAGAAGTTACATTATGATCTCATATAGATACATAAAGATAACCTACTCATAGATCTTCTTCTCCTACTTTGAGATGGGTACCAAAGATATTTACAGTAATATCCACTTCTTAGAGGCACATGGGAACCCTACATTTGGTTTCCACTTTAGAGATTTTAGATTAGTTACAATGTACATAGATTTTAGCTATGTAATCTCAAACACTATATCATGCCTCATGATCATGAATGATCCCATTATTTGACATAGGAAACCATGACAAAGACTCTATTTTAAGACTCATAAATTAGTATCACTACTTTCCAACATTGATTGTATATAAACTTTCTTATTTGATTGTACATAGTTTAAATATTTTTAAAAATACAAAAGCATTCAAAAAATTGTGAAAACACCAAAAAACATATTTTGATTGTATGCATCATTTATGCTTTATATTACTACTATCATCTATGACTTACTTTTTCTATTTCATGTTATTTTATTTCAATTTTTCTATGTTACCGTGCTTCACTTGATCTTCTTTGAGTGTGTGTAGTGACATCCAATTACTTGATTTCTTAAATCTACTTATAGAGGGGGAATTCTTACTTCTACATTTGAGACATACATTGTTATACATAAACACTATGGGAATCTTATACATGGCTACACCATCCAAGTTATCATTCCTACATTACACACTCTAAGTTATCATGTTGATGTACATTAATTTATAGATTACATAGAATATTATATCAACATTTCACTAGTATTTAGCACTTGTGCATCTCTTAGCATGTACCTAGTCATGTACTATGCATGTTTTTCATAATTTAACATTTGATTTGATTAGTTATATGTTCTTGTATCCTTCTAGTTATGACATTCTTTCTCTACTTTCTTAGCGTAGCTTTTATGATTACATTTTTCCATTCCAACTTGTCTCCTACTTATCCCTTCAAACATTTACCAATATCCTTGGCTTCAATTTCATGTGTGTGCCTTAGGATATTTACCAATGTCATTTTTTTATACTCCTCTATGTACCTATGGCATATGTTCCAATTTTGTTTATTTTAATTGTAAGTGTACGAGACATTTGGACATGCCCTCCATGTTTATTTCTAGTTTGAGTGAGATGTGCCCATGTCCTTTATTTGCATAGCACCTTGGCATATCTAATATGGTTCTTACTTATTGGTTGTTACTTATTTCTTATTTCCTTGTTACTTGTAGAATGTGTGTAATACCATAATCCATATCATGCATTTTCTTTGTTTTCTTAGATGCCATGATGGACATCATGCTCCATCCCTACAACTAAAAACTAACAATTAATATTTCTACTCTAGTTCAATATCATGCACATGATTTAAAATTATTATATATATCTAGGCATACTCCTATTGATATAACATTCTCTTGATACAAACATTTTTATATCTTGAAACATATTATAAAACATCAAATGTTATATCATATATCTTTTCAGAATTAACACACTTGTAGGACTCTTTTCTTCTGAGGGAAATCATTGTAGGTTCATCATTCCTATCCTTAGAAGAGGTGGAATCTAATAAGGGATTTGGCATAGAGATAAAACCTTCTAGTAATAAAAATAGTGTAATTTTTAATAGTTATCACATAATCTAGAGGTCAAACTAGTCAAATTAAAGTATAAAATTAGAAATAGTCTAAGATCAACAGTAAGTTTTCACACCAGATAATAGCACTAGAAATGGATAGTAACACCAAAAATGGACAATAGAACCATAAATGGGATAATAGTTCCATAAATAAGGGTTTCCATAGTTTGACACTCCTATCTAGTTAGGAAAACACTCAGGGTGTCTATAAATAGGCAAAAAGCTTAGTTTAGGGATAGGTTTTGCACTTCTATATTAGGCATATTCAACAATTTTAGTATAGTTTTCTTAGATATAAGGGGTTATCATGTGTATCATGATTGTTCTAATTTTTCATAACTTCCAAATCAAAATCCATGTTCCAAACAATAGTGATTGGGAAAAATATGCATGGTACATAGATCCTCTTTTATTTTTTAGTTTAGTTTATTCTATGCATTCTTAGTAGTTGTGTGCCTTACTCCATCTACAAGTGGTTGGAATCAAATTTGAGTTAATGTTTCATACAAGATTAGCTTTTTGAGTACCTAAGTTCCTGAGTTAGAATTCATATAATCCTAGTGCATTAGTTTTAGAGTGGCTTTAATAGAAGCCTAATATCCATCTTTCAAAATGGCCAAGAGTGTCATAGTTTCCATCACACATTTAGATATTCATGCCACAGTGTTAGATTTCTAGCACATTAATGGGCTCCATGAGCCATACCATATGACATATATTATATTTTGGTATCACTGCATAGCTTTACTTCATGGTGAAATGACTGAGCCAAAGGGCTAGCCTTTGTATTCTTGAGCCACCTATTTAGAGGGATTGGATACATAGTCCAAACATCGATTATCACACACATGATTTATTAACTTATCTTAGTTGGTGATGATGGATCAAAAAGGCCAGCGTTTGCATTCTTGAGCCACATTTTAGGGAACTGAGCACTCATCTACATTCATGATATACTCTTGACTCAACACAATCTGACATCATAATAGGTTTTGTATTAGTTTGCATACTTGATGAGGTGTATTCATTCCTCTCTCTTCCTTTACTCAATTTTTGTGACCTCTTATTTTAGATATAGCATATCTAGTAAGAAATGATCTAATTCATGTTTTTATTTATAGATTCACACATCACAATGTTCTCTTTCTATGCACATCCAACATCACATAACTTCATAAGCTTTTCACTTATAGAGAAGTTTAGGTATGCTTTCTATTTTTCCTTTATCCTAGTATTTCACTTTGTTGCATCACTAGAATAAAATGGGGATAAATGTAATCATATAAAATGTGAAACTAGATGACTTAGGCATGGCTAATAATACCCAACTGATGGGTCATCTTTCTTGATCACTCAACCCTTCTCGAATCATTCATAGCTTCTTAGAATTAGCTTTTGGAGACCTAGACAATACTCTCAACCCAGATCCATCCCCTTAGGGCTCATCAACCTTAGATAATAACACCCAATTTGGATAGGATCATCAAAATTTAGGTGTGTTTCATTTATGTCACTATTGTTTAAGTTCACTTTAGGAACAAATGGTTAGATTATATTTATTCCTTATATTTTCCCCTATCAACCTAATACAAGCTCATTTAACCCATGATCATTATTTTCCCTACAAAAGGCCATTCAATGTCCATTTATAAAGGTTGGCACTCATTCACAAGAAAAGATCATGAATATAAGCAAGTACACACAAGCACTCTTGCCTATTATTTTAATATAGCCTTCCAAGACCAATGAATGCTTATTTAAGCATTCATACCAATCCCTAGTCATCCAAAGTACATTCTAGTTTTGCATCTAGTTGCATATAACACATAATTATACCAAGCACTTCAAATGGGAGAACTACATTAGATTGATCCCTCTTCAAAGTATTGGTATATAGGAAGCATAACCACATATAGGGTGTAAATTACATCCAATGTATTCTTTACAAACTAACACTTTCTCTCTTTCCCAAGTTTTCTATACAAGTTTAAGTGCCAAGAGATCCTAAGGGTTTAGAATATTGAATCAGACACATAGTGAGCTCCACATGGAATTAGGCTTCAAAATTTCACTACTAAGGTCTTATAGGCTACTGATCAAAACCCAAAAGAACTATACCACAAAGATAATAGTGCCAGAAGTGGGCAACAACTCTGAAAAGGGACAACTCTAAAAACTTGACTACATCACCAAGTAGTAGGGTCTCCTATGTTTGGTGCTCTTATCCAATCCAAAAACAAAGTTATGGGTCCTATTTGAAATAGTATGCTATCATTTTATAATAGTTTCTATATCTTGAATCATCCATTTTGACCCAAAATAATTTAATTTTGATTTCTCATCACTTCTTTATATTTTTAGAAAAGATAAAATGCATATCTATTTGTATAAATCAATAGGACAATTAAGACACATTCATTCAGACCTTTATTTTCTTAAGAATTAAGGACCATAATTTCTATAATAATAAAATAGTATAATATCTTTTTATCTAATTATTATTAAAATAAAATAATAAATCTTTTACTTTATGCAAGATAAACATTATATCCCCTTGTAACTAAACTAGGTCTTACTTGACATCAGATTTTGGATAGATTTTAAATTTAAGAATCTTTATGATAAGAGGTTTAATAATAAGGAATTAAAAAATGGCTTAATTTGATAAGGAATATGCTATACATTTTCAAGGGAATTTATCCTCTTGAGTTGAAAAAGACAATGTTTAGTTCTATAATATTCAGTTGATGTAAATCCTTTCATATCTTTAAAATTAAATGTTATGGTAAATAGGTAATTTTCACTATCACATATTGATATCCACCCAAATATTAGATAAATTTTAACCTTCCCAAAACTATGCTACATTAGATCGAACAACACTAGTCAACTTTTGGATTGTATGGGTAGACCAATTAGGGAAATAGTGAGAAAAGATTGTTTTTGAAAAATAAAGGAAGAATATTGAGTGTCCGTTGATGGTTTATATGTGAAATCCATAATATGGTTCCTAATGAATGATATATTTATGAGGATTGAGGGTGCAACTCAACCCTAGAAAGCTAAGTGGGGTGAATATGACAAACTTGTTTGGGTAAATTTGAAAGTTGGGGATATCTCCCTATAAATCAAAATTATGGCCAATATAATCTATGACGTAAGAATAATTGATGGTAAACTTTTACAAATCTCATGGATATATAATATTTGTCTATGTTGGAACACACCTTTCCTTGGGTAAAGTTTATAATAAACTGAATATTAATTAATCTAAATATATGGTAGCAGATGATGAGTTTAATTAACCATTATAAAATTTATAAAAAGTTAGGACTTATTACTTCCAACATTTTCAATGCCTAGTATGGGTAGAATATTGGTGGTATCATTGAACTTTTTGCTAAGACCTGTGGTGTTATCAAATTTTTGTGACAATAGGAAGAAATATATAGGAAAATTATCATGTTAGCCAATGACTACCATTGTAGTAATTTCATAGCCATTTTGCTAAATTGTAACAACCCCACTAATTTTACTAGAATAGAGTAATTTTTTAAAATTAAATACACATATTCATATAATATATTTCACCATGATAAATCTAAGTGATATTTAATTAAATTTATTATTTTAGTTAATCCCATAAGGTTTCTAGCTAATCCATTTGGTTAATGATCACCATGACAATGATACAATGTTAATAGATCATGTATAATGTTTAATAAATAATAAATACTACATTTATTTCATTAAATTAATATTATAATTTTATCCACAACTTATAAAACATTATATCAACTAATATATATGTAAAAATTAAAAAATAGTATAATTTTATCAATAAAAAGTCTCAGTAAATAATAATACAATGATACAAAGCTCCATGGATCATGAGTTCTCCATGAACTCAAGTATCTATCTATAAAATCAAGTGTAGTATCTAGTGTAGTAATCATGTGGGAGGGAGAGAAACATCCAATTTATTTTCCACACAAACCATATATGAACGATCCCCTCACTATCTCCCAATAAGGGAATTACCCTCCCTTCACAAATGGGTAGATAATGATGATGTGGGAATCTAGAGTGACAAACTAGAACTTGTGTGATGTAATATAACTAATACATGATGTATACCATAAATATATCCATTCAAAAATGATATCTTACAAACATTTAAAATATATAAAACACATGAAATGATAATATTTATCTATAAACATTATTTTAGACAAAGATTTCAAATAGTTAATGATATCTAGGATGAGTTAATTTCATACAAACCACTTAATCAAATTACACCTCATCTTGCATTAATGGTTTTAGTTAAGCTATTAGGATCCCTCCATTTCCTATTTAGTGTCATAAATGTGAGATTTTGATAATTATAAAATAATATAAAATCCAATATATTCAATTGGAATATTTATTATTAGTAGATAATAAATATGCTAAGTATAAAAATATCAAATACATATATTTAGTTCATCAAATGGAATGAAATGAATCTAATAATGATATTATTTATTACATAATAATAAATATAATTATAAATAGTCCTCAATAGAAACATACCATCTGGGTAAGAATCATATCTAGACTACAAGTTACCCAATGTCAATATGTAACTTAAAATGCTTTTTCATCTATGGAACATAACATTAATCATAGATTATTTATTTTTTCATATTCCATATAAATAACCAAATCATATAATGAAATTAATATAATTTTTATTTAAAAATTTTAAATACTTATTATAATGCTTCATCTAAACATTAAATACATATCAAATCACCCATAGTATCCTACTATATAATATTGGTCATTTGTATAAAACAACTTGTATACATTTATATATGTTATATGATTTTAGTTTACTAACTGGTTGGTTATTCACCTTTACAAATCATATATTTATGTATACAATAAAAAACAAAATTTGTAAAACAATATCTTAACCAATTTTTTGTTGAAGAAAGCATACGGTATAATCTAAGAATAATATAACTATCCCTATGCTTAGAGTATCACGTATAGAAAACATAAACACTCAAACTATAATGTTTCATTTCTATCAACAATATTGAATAATTCCTAATTTAGTGGCTTGACCAAAAATACATATAATTTGAATGGTTACAAATTCAAACTCAGCCAATGATGCTTTACTAATTCTATTATTTCAAAAGACATTACTCATTTAATCTATAAATATTTTGATATCTTTAACTCTCACTCACAATATTAACAATCAGAGTTCATTCATATAATAATTCAAATAGACTTCTTTATATTTACTTAATAGGATATATTAACAACTATATAAATCCAAACTCTATATTATATAGTCCTACTTCAAGTTAATTCAAGACTATTAATTTATCCATTATATATACTATTGAAATACCTAGTTTGTTATTTGTCCATGACTCACAAATGCCTCAATGAATAATTATTTAAATGAATGCATAGTTCAAATATTAACTCATCTAACATTGTCAACTTTTCCAATTATATTTTAGGACATAATCAAATAGTTCAAAGACTTATTCAAATTCCCTATATATGTAATGCTCAAATATTATATAATCAATTGCCTATGTCTATAATATTGAGAATATTATTAGAATAAATCATAGTCCTTAACCATAAAAATGCCTCATAAAAATATTCTATAGTTCTACATAAGCAATTTATTTTTATTTCATTCAAGTTTATCTATACTAATCAACATTAATTAATCAAAGTCTTCAACACATAGTCTATGAACTAAATAAAATAAATATAATTTATATAGTTTAAATTAAATTTATAACTTATCTTCATCAAATAAAAATTTATATAATATCCAAACTCAATGAAATCCTGAGTTATTTTATAGTCATTCTAGGGCTTAGTAAATAACTAGGATCATTTATCTTTCATTCATAATAAGAAATCAATTGAATTCCTATTTTATACACAAACTCAGTTTAATTTATAGCCACTAAAATAGATATTGTAACTTTCATTTGACTATTCATATATATACATTCACACACACACATATACATTCATACATATACATTATATATATATATATATATATATATATATATATATATTTGTGTGTGTATGTATATATGTACATACGTAGGTATATATACATACACACACACACACACACACATATATATATATATATACATATATATGTATATATATTAATATATATATATATATATGTATGTATATATAGGTATATATATATATATATATACATATACATATACATATATATATATATATATATATATACATATACATATATATATATACATATACATATATATATATATACATATATATATGCATATATATATATATATATATATATATACATATATATACATACATATATATACATACATACATACATACATACATACATATATATATATATATATATATATATATAGTGACACACACACACACACTTCAATATATATATATATATACACCCTAGGTCATTAAGCCTTGTAGGGTGTATATACACACCCCTTTATATGTATTTATACATATCTTATAGGTAATATTATAATGAAAATAACCCAAATTTCATTTAAATTATCCAAACAACTTTAATAACTAGTTGACCCCTAATTTTTGGTTTATAATTGATTATACTATGTTTTCAAACAAGAATAGAAAATAGTCCTATTTGCAGCCGAGATTAATCTTGACTAGTATATAGTCTAATATCTTTGTAGAATAATATAATAAAAAGATAAATACATCATTATTTTAGTGTAAACTATGGTAAAACAAAAATATGTACCCTTAAATTTTAACTAGGTTTCATTTATACTCCTAGCACATAGTTTGAGTAATACCTAGTTTTTAAATTACACAAACACAGAATTCAATAATCCGTTATAGGTTTTTTCAATGTTATAGTGTGGCTAGCAAGAGGGTTTCATAATCTTTGGCCATTTAATAAAGGTTAGAGGTTATATGATGGATTATGTGGATGGCTAAGCCATTCAAAAGGCCCATCATTCATGCCTCTAAAATTGTTTAAATAATAATAATAAACTAACACCCATAAATATTTGATTACCAATGTCATCATAACCAACATATGAATTTTAAAGCAAGGCTGACCTAGTAAGAAAACCTCCAATGTTAATGCCAAAGATTCAATTTTTTTCATCTTTAAGATCAAATCATCTCCCAATATTTTATCTACCAACCATGTCCTTGATAGATTCTCTTATTTAATTTTATTCATATTCGTGCTCACTGAATTCCCAAAAAATCACCTCACACACCTCTAGGATTAACCAACTCAGAGTGCATTCACCATTTTTCCATGAAAACCAAATATAAGTCTTATTTTCTCAAGCTAGTGCATTTAACACTAAGTCAATGCCAAGTTAACCCTATTATTTGTTAATTTTCCATTATTAACAAATAAACCAAATTTATATTATCACCTTTGAAATATACATGTTAACATTGACTCCACAAAAATCCATCAAGCTATGCATGTATCAATGTCTTTGTTCAATGCACCAACTTAACATAAAGTTATCAAACACTATAATTCCTTATGATAGTTAAATTAATCACAAATATTCACATAAGTCTTAAAGATATTGATTAAAAACTATGACTTCACCTAACCACACATATAACATAATCGTTATTTAATGATAAGAATAACTCAACCTTAGTCAACACTAATATAATGATATTCCCTTTTATCATTTAGTAATAAAATCACCTTTGTTGACTTGGCATATAATCATGTTTATTTCCTAGGTACAAGACTTTATAATAGTCTTTATTCAATAACATTAAATTCATTATACCATACCAACTAATGACATTCATTAATGCTATCAAAGAACTTATAATTTAGTAATGACATGATACAAGTTTAATCAATTATTATAAATGATAATAGTAATATAATAAGCATGATTAATCACTTGACAAACTAATCAAGGCAAGTAATATAATTCATGTACAACTTTAACAATGAATCCAAAACAAAATGTTGTTTACAAAACACTTAGTTATAATGAAGACAATAGTAAGTCACAATAAAACATGAATAAATTCACTCAATCAACCAAGAAAATAACATCAACATCTATTAATACATTACACAACTAGATTAGTACCATCATATAACTCAATCAACAAGATCAACAAATTGTAATTGTTGATGATTTAAAATTGTCACTTGATTCTAATCAACAACAATGGGAAGTTTCAAGATTTGGGACTTGCATCTTGAAACAACCTCCAGATTTTAGAGAAGTTAGTTCTTCTTTAAATCAAGTATATACTAGGAAAAGGGATAGGAATTTAAATCAAAAACACAATGCAAGAAAGAAAATCTAATCTATGGTGATGCACCTAAGATGTAATTCTACCTTAATCTTGAGCACAGTGAGACTATATG
Source organism: Torreya grandis (assembly GCA_037957365.1). Classification (NCBI taxonomy): domain Eukaryota; kingdom Viridiplantae; phylum Streptophyta; class Pinopsida; order Cupressales; family Taxaceae; genus Torreya; species Torreya grandis. The sequence continues at coordinate 808,607 of JARHVA010004548.1, forward strand.
TAGGATTCATTTACATTTAAGAGAAAACAAGTGCATGCTGAATGTAAAAGATTGAAACAATAGAAATAGAGGCTCACAACATAGACTTCTTTTGCTAAGATATAGAAAATGTCAACAAAGGCATAGGGTTAAATCTTCTTATATGAATTTTCCAATCACATAAGAGGCTTAAAAATAAGTACAGTTATGTAAACCTTCCAACTCAATAAAATGAGACAAAAGCAAATGGCATTCCTAATCTCAACTCTAGAAAATCTACAGTCTAGACTACTTTTGCAAATGACACAGATAATATCAATAAAGGCATAGGGTTTAATCTTCTTATTTGAATCTTCCAGCCATACAAAAGGCACAGAAACATGTACAATTATATAAACCTTTCAACTCAAGAAAATGAGATATAAGCAAATGATATTACTTAGTCATAGCTCTAGAAAGTCTAAACTTGTTACAATAACTCTCTCTCAAAATTTTCTCTGATAATGGATTCCCCTCTTAGTGATCTCTGCACCCTTATTTATAGCCTCAGATCCACTCCAGATTGTCTATTTGTTCTAAATCTAATGGCCCAAATCAAATATTCCCTAACTGAATGTGTCTAATAGAAGATATCTTATAGATTTTGGAATGCTTCATCTTCTGGCAGTTCATTGGCTAAAATAGATTATAGGACACTCCCTTCTCCTGAAAGCTAGGTGACACTTAGCCAATTTCCTCTTATTACATAAACAAACACCAGAGGATGACACTTTTCATGTTCTATATCAATTATCAAAGACACATGGAAATTTTTGCGTAACGTATACTCTTGTGTCTTTACCTAGCCATGTTCCACCTTTAACACTTGTCGCTATCTGCTTCCTCAAAACTTCAACAGCTTAAAAGAAAACAACATTCACAACATTTCTTACCTGATCAACTTTGAAAAGGAGCATAAGATAGGTGGTAATCTCTTCTTGCTTCAACTTAGGACATGTGGCAATCTCCACTGCTCTTTAGCTATACTATGGAAACATTTGCGACACATGTTAGGCTCTTATAGATGGTGACACTTGGCAGCTTCCGTATACTTTTATAAATAAAACCTGGGACCCACCATAGTCTAAATTCAATAATGAAACATGAAGAAGATCTTTCAGATGGTGACACGTGGTGGATTTCACTACTTTTGGGAAGATACGTAGTGTCTTTTGCTACTTTTGGGAGGATACGTGGCATCTTCCATTACTTCTGGGAATGGAGTAGAAAAGGCTTAGTAGATGATACTTGGTAGCTTCTGCTTGAATGGTTTGTTTTCACCTTACTACCTTCCAAAAGGGCACTTAACCCTTTGGTTTTTTTGGATGCTCCTTTGAAATTCTCAATTGTACTAAGATGTTGAACTGAATGATTAAACCAAAAAATGGTTCAATGATTCAACATTGCATGCCACTTACACATGAACTGAGGCATTGAACCAAAAATATTGAACTAAGGCTTTAAACCAAAAATATTTTAGATGCCGACACATGGTGACTTCCACTTTCTTCAGCTGGGATACGTGGCAACTTTTGTTGCTTTTAGAAAAGCAACACTGAGACCTTTTGCTATTGCCACTTCATGCTTTTTGCCTAATCTCTATACTTAGCTTGTTGCTAAGAGATAAAATGTGGGTGCCGATATGTAACTATGGATGCTGACACTTGGCACATTCTACTAAGCCGCTATGAGATATGTGACACATTCTAACTCATAAAAAGTATGAAAGGTACCTCAGATGATGACACTTGGCATTTCCACTTGAGAAAGGATGCCTCAGTCAATGACACTTGGCATTTCCACTTGAGAAAGGATGCCTCAATCAATGACACTTGTCAACTTCTACTTGATTTGAACACTTAGGTAAAAATGAATCAAAAGGAAAATAGAGCCCGTGCTCTATATCACAACTTTTCCATCTCAGACTAACAAATGCAAGGATAAAATTTGGCAGCGCGTAGCTAAAAAAAAATAGGATGAAATGTAGAGTAATTTATAACTCTATAGTAATTAAGATCACAATATATATAACATAAATAAAAACATACTACAAATACCTAACTCAAATAATAATCATAAAACATGTTATTGTACATTGGTGTGTGCATGGTTTATAAATTTTCTCTCTATCTTCCCCCAATGCCTCCATCTACACTAGCCTCATTGATGATGGCCTCCCTCCATCACACTTTGAGGGATGGATCCATGTTTCATCCATATCAAAATAATAGAGTTATCCTAAAACATAAATATATCCATTAAATGTTGTTATATAAACTAACAAACATGATCATTAAGTATATAATATGAAACTATAATGATATCATAACAAAACAATCATGTAAGTTAAGAAATATATAATTGTCTCATAATCAATGTATGATATAAATCTTAATCAAACCATATTTAATTAACTAACAACCATAAAATCCATAGATCAAAAGGTTAATTAGTTTAAAAGAAATCAAGATGTGACATTCTTACCCGTTAAAGTTGGTCATCATCCTAATGACACTTATTCAAACATAAGTTCTAAATTTAATACATTATTGAAAATAAAATAACATAATATGCAATAAATAATCAAGAGATAAAATGTGGAAATACCTATAAAACTCATCATAGTCTTCCCAAGTGGCACTATCTTCATAATACTAGTCCCATTAGACCTTGCACTGTGACACTTCTCTATTATGAAAATTTAGTTTTCAAGTGTTAATTATTTTTATTAGGTATACCATGACCACCTTAGGATCTAGAACCTATTAATCATTCCAATACAACATGTGTTAAAGATCACCAATATAATTTTTAGGATAAGACATGTGGAGAACATTATGTAAAAGAGATAGAGATGGTGGAAATGCAAGCCTATACGCTATAGTATTGACCACTTCCAAAACCTTGAAGGGTCCCCCATATCTATGTGAAAGTTTCCCTAACTTCCTAAACTTAATCAATATTTTCTAAGGCTTAACTTGTAGAAACACTTTATCACCTTTATAAAATTATTATTATTATTATTATTATTATTATTATTATTATTATTATTATTATTATTATTATTATTATTATTATTAGATCATCATAACTTTTCTATCTATGATTTTATTTATCCAACCTATTATTGATTTTCCTAACTTTCTCTTCCATTTCTAAAATCATATCAAGTCTAAAGACTACCCTATCCTCTAACCTATCCCAAATGATTGGTGTCCTACACCTCCTTTCATATAATGCCTAAAATGGAGCCATATTTAATTTTATTTGGTATGAGTTTTTTGTAATCAAACTAAACTAAAGGAAGGTACTCTTCCCACTTGTATTTTTGATCCATGAAATACATGTGAAGGATATATTTTAAAACCTAGTTAACTCACTTTGTTTAACCATCAATTTCTAGGTGATAAGCAGTGTTAAAATTTAATTGTGTACCTATAGGTGAATTTGAATTTAAATAAGATATAGAATTCATTCTAGGATCTTGATCCAAAATGATCTTTTATGGAAATCCATCTAATTAATACACATATTTCATGAATATATTCACAAGCATAAATAAGTCATATGTCAAGTTGATTGGTATGAAGTGGGCTACCTTGGTTATTTTTTCAACTACAATCAAGATGATATCATGTTATTTTTATGATAATGGAAACCTTTAGACAAAGTCCATGATAATCACCTTCCACTTCCATTCTGGTTTATGATTTGGATATAATAATCCAAATGCAAACACATGTTCAACTTTTACACACTGACATTCCAAATAATGAGACAAAGTATATTACATCTTTCTTGATCTTGTTCTATAAATAGAGTGGTTTTAGCTCATACATGATCTTTATTACATTTTTATGTCATAAATATGTGGAATTACATAGTTATTGTAGCACCATGCTCCTCATATTCTCTTTATCAGGCATATATATCCTACCATTATACCTCAAAATCCCATCACTCTCTAACTTGAATCATTTATACCTAGGATTCTAAGCATTTGTAGACATTTCTTTCTTGACTTGATCATAGAACTCATTTTCTAGTGAGAATTTGATTACTTGATATATAAAATTACTCCTAATATTAGTCATGATAGCTATGTATCTTTTATGATTTAGAGCATCAACAACTCTATTCTCCTTACCTTTGATGTAATTAATATCAAAATCATAATTAGATAATAAATCTAACCATAATCTCTAATGATCATTCAGGTTTGATTGGGTGAAGATGTACTTGAGTCCCAAGTTATTATTTTTGAGCTCAAAGACCTTTTTAAACAAATAATGCCTCCAAACTTGTAAGGCATGCATAATTTCAATAAGTTTTAGGTCATGAGTGGCATAATTCACCTCATAAGGTTTTAGTTTCATGGAATAATAAGCTAAAACTAAATCATAATCCATACAAACTCTTTCAATTCCATCTCTAGATGCATCTGTGATCTCTAAGAATTGACCATTAAGATTGAGAAATCTTATCACTAGTGTTGAAGTAAGCCTCCTTTTCATCTCCTAAAAATTATCTCACACTTGTTTGGCTAGTCAAAACATTGATTCTTTCACTAAAGAGAGGTAACTGGATTAACTATCTTAGATAAATTTGAAATTAATTTCCTATAATATCTTACTAATCCCATGAAAATCATTACCTCATGCACATTATTTAGCATTGTCAACTCCATTATGGCTCTTATTTTCATTGGATTCACTAAAATACTATTTATGGAGATAGTGTGTCTCATATACTACCTTTTTGAAAAATGCACACTTGGATAACTTGACATACAACATGTGCTTTCAAAAATGGTGTAAAACTAGTTATAGATGCTTCAAATTCTCTTCCTCATCCTTAGAATATATAAGGATGTCATCTATAAGTACCAAAATAAAATGATATAGATAATCTACGAACACACTATTCATAAAATTCATAAAGATTGTAGGAGCATTTGTCAACCCAAAAGGTAACACAGTGAACTCATAAAGACTATGTCAAGTTCTAAAGGTTGTTTTTAGAATATCATCATCATGGAGCTGTTTCACCTTCATTTTCTGGTCTTTTTTGCTACTTCTTGTTTCTTAGCTGATGATACCTTATTATAAAATAAATCTTATAAAATATTTTTCCCCCTTGCATCTGATCAAAAATATCATCAATTCACGGGAATAAATATATGTTCTTGATTGTTAACTTCTTCAACATCCTATAATTAATGCACAAGTGAATAGTAACATTTTTATTCTTGATGAAGACTACTAGGGCACCCTATGGTGACACAAAGTCAAATCAACCCTTTTGTAATAACTCCTAAATTTAAGCCTTTAATTTAACTAGATCGGTGGTTATCATATTGTATGGGTTTCTTGTACCTTAGACTATAGTTCCAATCTAGGTATGATATAAATTGAGGAATCAAACTCATTATTGGGTATAAATCCTTGTACTTAATCTACAAACACATCCTAAACTTTTCCTTAGAAAAGGATAATCCTTTATGGATGGTTCTTTAGATTCCTCCATCTCATTTATCTTAAAGATAAATGCCTCACATCACTTCCTTTGAGCTTTCTTGAGTTGAATTTTAGAAATATCCATAAGGTTTAACTCACTTTTCTCACCCTAAACTTGTGTCTAATTTCTAAAATCATCCTATACTTAAACTTATTTAGATATTTTTCAATCTTAGCTTTATGATGCACAATCTAATTGACTCATAGGATCACATCATATGACTTTAATGATGGAACATAAAAATCCACTATTATAATGAATTCAAGAACCCCAATATTAGATTCAACTAAACACTTGTCAACTTTGACCTTTGTCTCATTCCCATACTATATTCACCATGCATTTTCCATAACTTTAGGTTTTATAGATAATTTAATAAGCATTCTATGAGTAATGAAACATTTTATCTCTCTAGTGTTAATCAAAATAGACATTGGATGATCAAACAAAATACATGATAGTTGTATGGGTGAAGCTTGATACTTAACCAAATGATTTTCAATAGTTGCATGAATTTAATACTAAAATTTACCTTGCTGAGAAGTAAAACCCTTGTTCTCAACTTTTCTTGAGTACACTCATGAGCATAATGATCAAATCCACAAATGAAGCAACCTATAGCTAATCCTTTCTTGTTAGACTATTAGTTTCCCTTGAAACATATTTTGAAACCATTACCAGGTTTTATATTCCCTAAACCATTATTGAACTTGGTGTTCTAAGTTTTGAATTAACTCTTGGAGTCTCCACTCCTCTACTTCTAGTTCTTATTAAAAGTTGGTTTCTCTCATACACCTAATATTGAGGTACATTCTTAAAGAGATTGGTGAATTGCTCATATTATTCATTCATTAATAGGTCTCCTTGCTTATTATTCTTAAAGTATATAAGATCCTAATTTAAATACAACTATGGAAGCCATCATGACCTAAATAATGTCACAAACTATTCCCAAGTGGTGGTGGTAGATTCGAGGTTCATCTTGATATTCTTGTTTTCCCACTAATTTGATGATTTATAAGCAAGATACTATATTACCCAGACTAATTTGGTGACTTTAGAGTAGTTTTAGATTTCAAAACTTTTTTCCATCTCTATCAGCCATGCTTCAGCTCCATATCCCAATATAGTTCAATCAAATTTGGGTGCATTTACCTATTTCATTTCATGTGCCAATTCTACATCTACCCAAGCTCTCACATCTTGCGTCACTTCCTCATGCATCTAATCTTAAGGATATTCCTACTAATCAAGATGCTTTTTAGATTTTTCTTGAGAATTCACATCATCATTCCCATACACATCCTCTTTTAGGGCCATGATTCGGTCCCTAGTCTCTTACATGGTTGCAAGGATTTGATCCATCTTCACACCTTGTTAAGTAATGAAATGATTTGGATCAATAGGGGGACTGGTAATTGAATTACCTTCACCTCCTAGTCTATTTTTCACCATTATTATTCATGCTTTATAGGAGGATAAGTTAGTGTTAGCGAACACATTAAGTCCTAGAGTTTGAACCTTAGCTTTGATACCACAATGTAACAACCTGAATGGGTTCTACCAAAATAGAGTTTTTTTTGTAAAATTAATTAAACATACTCATCTAATAGATTTCACCATGAGAAATCTAGTTGATATTTAATTAAATGTACAATTTTAGTTAAACCTATAAGGTTTATATCTAATCCATTTAGCTAATGATGACCATGAGAATGATATAATAAATCATGTAAAATGAAGGATAAATAATAAAGACTACATTTACTTCATTAAAGTAATAATATAATTTCAACCATGACTAATACAACATTATACTTACTGTTGTAGATGTACAAATGAATAAATAGTATAGTTTCAACAATAATAAAGTCTTAATAAATAATAATACAATGGTACAAAGCTCTATGGAATATGAGTTCTCCACTAATTCACGTATCTAATTTTAATCTCAAGTGTAGTCTCTAGAGTATTACTTTCATGGGATGGAGAGAATCATCCAAGTGATTTTCTAAACCATTCATGGATCATCTATCCCCTACACTATCCTCCAATAATGGGATAGCCTCCCTTCATAGATGAGTTGATAATGATGTTGTGGGAATAGAGAGTGATAAACTAGAACATGTGTGTCATAAGATAACTAATAAATGATGTATATCATAAATAAATACATTCTAACATGATATTATATAAACATGTAACTTATATCAAACACATGTAATGATAATGTTTAACTATAAATATTACCTTGGCCAAAGTTTTCAAATAGTTAATGATCTCTATGATCAGTCAATTTTATACACCCCACTTAATTAGATTACACCTCATGCTGTATTGAATGTGCTAATTAAGCTAGTATAATTTTCCCACTAATTATTTAATGTCATAAATAAAAGATTTGGTTAATTGTATAATAATATAAAATCCAATAGATTTAATTAGAATATTTCCTATAAGTAAATAATAAATATTCCAAGTACAAAAATATCAAATACATACATTTAGTCCATCAAATGTAATGCAATGAATCTAATAATCATCTTATTTACTACAAAATAATAAATAGAATTATAAATAGTGCTCAATAGAAACATACCATCTAGGTAAGAATCATATCTAGTCTACAAGTTACCGAATATCAATATTTAACGCAAAATTTTATTTCATGCATGAAACATAACATTGATCATAGCCTACTTATTTATTCATATTCCATATCATTAAGCCAATAATATAACAAACTTAATATGATCTATATTTAAATAATTTAAATACTTTATTTTAATGCTTCATCTAAACATTAAATACACAATAAAGCACCCATATTATTCTTCTATATAATTATCGGTCATTCATATAAAATAACTTCTATACATATATTTATGGTATATCATTTAAGTTTACTAACAGGTGCATTATTCACCTTTACATACAATATATTTATGTATACAATCAAAACATACATATTTATAAATAATATTTTAACCAATTTATTATTGAAGAAAAATTATTGTATACTTTAATAAGACTATAATTGTCCCTATGCTTGGAGTATCATGTATATAAAATGTAAACACTCAAACTATAACGTTTCATCTCCATCAACAATATCAAACAATTCCCAACTTAGTGCCTCGACCAAATATACACATAATTTGAATGGTTACTAATTCAAACTCAACTAATAATTATTTACTCATTCTATTGTTTGAAAGACATAACTCATTCAATCTATAAATCTTTTGATATATTTAACTCTCATTCACAAATTTAACTATCTGAGTTCATTCATATAATAATTCAAACAAACTCTATGATATTTACCTAATAGGATTTATTAAAATTATATAAATATAACCTCTATATTATATAGTCCTACTTTAATTTCATTCAAGATGCTATTAAATTATCCATTATATATACTATTGAAATATAGAGTTTGTTATTTGTTTAGGACTCACAAATGCTTCAATGAATAATTAATTAAACAAATGCATAGTTAAAACATTAAAATTTTCAAAAATGTTTACCTTTTTAATTATATTTTAAGACATAATCAAACAAATCATAGACCTATTTGAATTCCTTTTATATATAATTTTTAAAGATTATATACTTAGCTACCTATGTCTAAAATATTGAGATTACTATGAGAATAAAACTTAGTCCTCAACCATATAAATGCCTCATATAAAATATCCTATAGTTATACATAATCATGTTTTTTTTATCTCATTTAATTTTATATCTAAAAAGAAATGATTCATTAGTTAAAGTCTTCAACGAAGAGTCCAAGGACTAAATTGACTAACTATAATATATAAAATTTAAATTAAATTATTAACTTATCTTCCTCAAATAAAAATTTATATAATATCTAAAGTCAATGAAATCCTAAGGTAGTTTATATTCATTATAGGTCTTAGTAAATAACTAGGATAATTTACATTTCATTCATAGTAACAAAATAGTCAACTTCCTATTTTATACACAAACTCAAGTTACAACCGCCAAGATAGATGTCGTATGTTCATATATATATATATATATATATATATATATATATATATATATATATATATATATATATATATATATACACACACACACACACATAGTGGTGTGTGTGTAAAATTTAATATGTATATATACCCTAGGTAATTAAGTCATATAGGGTGTATAAACATACCCCTATTTATATATTTATATTTATCTTATAGATAAACATATAATAAAAAATCCCAAATTTCATTCAAATTAGCCAAATAACTTTAATACCCAATCGACACCTAATTTTGGATGTATAATTGGCTATATTTATTTTTCAAACAAGAATCACAAAATAGTCCTATTTGTAGCTAGGATTAATATTGACTAGTATATAGTCCCATATCTTTGTAGAATAATATACTAAAAAAGATAAACACAACATTATTTATGTGTAAACCTTGGTAAAATAAGAATATCCACCCTTAAGTTTTACCTAGGGTTCCTTCATACTTCTAGCACATAGTTACAATGATACCAATTGTTTAAATTGCACATAACATAGAATTTACTAGTCACTTACAAGGTTTGCCAATGTTCTAGTGTGTCTAGCAAGAGGATTTCATAATGTTTATCCATTTAACCAATGTTAGGGGTTATATGATGGGTTTTGTAGATAGACGAGCCATCTACAGGGCCCATCATTTAGCCCTCTAAAATAATTTCAAAAATGATAATAAACTAAGAGCCTTAAATATTTGATTACCAGTATCATCATATCTAACATATGAATTTTAAAGCAAAATTGATCTAGAAATAAAACCTCCAATCTTAATGCTAAAGATTCAAATTTTTCTTCATTTACAATCTTGAATCCTCTCCCAGTATTATATCTACTAACCATGTCTTCCATGGCCTCTCTTATTTCATTTTATTTATCTAAATGCTCATTACATGCCATAAAACTCACCTCGTATATTGCCATGATTAACCAACTCATAATGCACTAGCCATTTTTCGATGTAAACAAAAGAGAACTCTTATTTTCTCAAGTTGGTACATTTAAGACTAATTCAATGCCAAGTTAACCCTAATATTATTAAATGTTCCATCATTACCAAATAAACTAATTTTATATTATCACCTTTGAGATATACATGTTAACATTGACTCCATAAAAATCCATCGAGCTATGCATATATCAATGTCTTTGTTCAATGCATCAAGTTAACGTAAATTTATTAAGCATTATAATTCATTATGATAATACAACTAATAAAAAACTTCGCATAAGTCATAAACATATTGCTGAAACACTATAACTTTGCATAGTCATACATATAATATAATCATTCTTTAATGATAAGAATAATTCAACCTTAGTCGACATTAATATAATGATGTTCCTTTTTATCATTTATCAATAAAACCACCTTTATTTACTTGGTATAAAATCATGTTTATTACCTAGGAAGAAGGATTTAAAACAATCTTTATTCAATAACATTAATTTTATTAGACCATACCAGCTAATGTCATTCGGTAATGCTATCAAAGAACTTATAATTCATTAATGAATTGATACAAGTTTACTGAAATATTATAAATTATAATATTAAACTAATCATAATTTTTAATCACTTGACAAACTGATAAATCTAAATAATAAAATCCATCTATTACTATAATAATGAATCCAAGAAAAAACTATTTACAGAACACTTAGTTGTAACCAAGACACTGATAAGTCATATTAAAACCTCAACAGATTCACTCAATCAATGAAGCAAATAACATCAACATCCATTAATTTAGTACACAACTGTACTAGTACCATCATACAACTAAATTAATTAGATCAGCAAATAATAATTAAGATCATAACAAACATATGTAATATAAATTAAAACATTCTACAAATATCTAACTCAAATAATAATCATTAAACATGCTATTCAATTATGGTGTGTGAATAGGTTTCTAGTTTTTCTCTCTATCATCCCAAATACCTCTATCTACACCACCCTCTCCAATGTTGCCCCCCCCCTGCTTGTCACACTCTAAGAGGATTTGTGATGCATCCACCTCATAACAATGAAGGTAGTTAGTTATAAACATAAATATATCCTTAAAATACTACTATATAAATTAATAAACATGATCATTAAGTATAAAATATTAAAGCACAACTATCTCATAACAAATCAAGCATATAAATTAAGAAACATATAATTATCCCATAATTATCATATGACATATATTAATCAAATAGTAATTAATCAAATAACAACAATTAAAATATATGGATCAAAAGATTATTCAAATTAGAGATAAATTAGGATGTGACATAAATAGATAGCTATATAAATCACACTAGAATTAGTGTATATGTCACTTATCATTTCTAGGCATGTTGTAGTCAAAATAACTATGATGGTAGTGCTTTGTGTCATGATTTTTGACAAGGAAAATGTTGCCATAGTTGTTTTTTTAGACATGGTATATAAAAATACCATTATGATTGTCATCAAATCTACCTTTGGAATGGTAAAAGTGTGATAAATGTAGAGCTATAATCATATGTTGTTATTATAAATTGAATTTTTGAATTTTTAAAAAAAATTAAGTTTTGATTCAAAAAAGCTCAAATGTATAATTTTTGAGCTGATACGACACTCTTGTGATGAGTGGTATTAATTAAATTAGAATATGTCACCAATAATATAATGCTCATTATTGGGCAAGGTTGGTTCCAAAGCTAAATCACCCTTTTAGATTGCATGAAGGTATGATATTATAGAACAATAATTGGATACTATGTGTATTTAGTTGGTTATGATTATTGGTAGTATATGTCCATTTTGTTTACTAGTTTGTAGCCATGATGTAATTTTAAATTGAAACGAGTGCTTATGAAGCACTATTGGGTCCTGTGAGTTGGAATATTGTGCAAGATCAACAAGGTTATAATTGTTAAAACATAGGCAGGTGTTGTATTGTAAGTGAAAACATGTTTCATATAATAAATTATTATGTTTATAATTTAAATTGATATTTTAAAATGAATATTTATGATTTAATCAAAAGCATAATTGAATGTGTGTTGTTTTTATTCTTGAAAGGAGAAACTTGAAGTCCTAATCAGGAGGTGATAAAAATACTAGGTACCCACTTAACTATTTTAAAGAATGATAAAAATTGGATGATTTACCTTAGGTGAATGATTAAAAATATTATGGGATTAGATTCCTTGGACCATCATGAGCTCATAATAAAATGAAGAGAAATGATAAAAACCTTGTGGTTGAATGTGAATTTCTGTAATGCCTTGTTTAATGTTTAGTGTGGTTGGCATGGGATAATACAGTAACTAATGAATGATAAATAATTATTGAAAAGTAACCATAAAATTATGGGTTACCATCCTTTATTGGCAATATATGGTTAATGTTAATGAGTTTATGTGTAAGGAATAATGCATGTTATTGAAAAACACCACTTTAGATTATGGAAATTATGTTGGAATCCATTTGGATTGGATTATTACAATTGTTGTCATAAAGAGTTTTAGATTTCTAAAATGGCATATCCTTTCATTAAAAAGTAATGATTAGTCAAAAAATGTTTCCTTATTAAACTATTGATCTTGAATCAAATATCTAAACTAAAATTTATGAATGTCTTTATCTTGTATGAGTTACAAATTGTAATCTATGCTTTAAAAGTATTGAAATAAATCTTGTTTATAAATAATTTAAGGTAAAGTTTTAAAACTACATATTTGAGCACTTATTTTTACTAGAATGATTTAAATGCATGCCTACATGAGTGGCTATAAATTTTTGATTTTAGAAGGATTGTGTTAAAAATAATAGTTTGTCAATGAACTCTGCTAAGGTATCAATAGGTTTGAGATAGAAATCTTACTAAAAAAAGTGGTTAATGATTTTTTATTAAAAATATGGCCTTGACTCATAAAAATAGAATTTTATACCCACATTAGATACTTAAGGAATATAGTGATAAAAAAATATTTATACAACTCATTTTGCTCAGACTAGTGTCATGAAAATGACACATTAGTTGAAAAGGCACACGAGTTGAAAATGACATGAGATGAAAAGGCACTTATTGAAAAGGCACTTATTCTAGCCTGGCTTAAATCACACTTCTCATTTTATAATTCCAAGAATTTAGATCATGAGTAGAAGGTTGTGGCAATTTGATGTCACCTATGGTGAAATAAAATTAGATTACACCTCACTTAATTAGATTACACCTCATGCTGTATTGAATGTGCTAATTAAGCTAGTAGAATTTTCCCACTAATTATTTAATGTCATAAATAAAAGATTTGGTTAATTTTATAATAATATAAAATCCAATAGATTTAATTAGAATATTTCCTATAAGTAAATAATAAATATTCCAAGTACAAAAATATCAAATACATACATTTAGTCCATCAAATGTAATGCAATGAATCTAATAATCATCTTATTTACTAAAAAATAATAAATAGAATTATAAATAGTGCTCAATAGAAACATACCATCCAGGTAAGAATCATATCTAGTCTACAAGTTACCGAATATCAATATTTAACTCAAAATGTTATTTCATGCATGAAACATAACATTGATCATAGCCTACTTATTTATTCATATTCCATATCATTAAGCCAATAATATAACAAACTTAATATGATATATATTTAAATAATTTAAATACTTTATTTTAATGCTTCATCTAAACATTAAATACACAATAAAGCACCCATATTATTCTTCTATATAATTATTGGTCATTCATATAAAATAACTTCTATACATGTATATAGGGTATATCATTTCAGTTTACTAACTGGTGCATTATTCACCTTTACATACAATATATTTATGTATACAATCAAAACATACATATTTATAAATAATATCTTAACTAATTTATAATTTGAAGAAAAATTATTGTATACTTTAATAAGACTATAATTGTCCCTATGCTTGGAGTATCATGTATATAAAATGTAAACACTCAAAACTATAATGTTTCATCTCCATCAACAATATCAAACAATTCCCAATTTAGTGCCTCAACCAAATATACACAAAATTTGAATGGTTACTAATTCAAACTCAACTAATAATTATTTACTAATTCTATTGTTTCAAAGACATAACTCATTCAATCTATAAATCTTTTGATATATTTAACTCTCATTCACAAATTTAACTGTCTGAGTTCATTCATATAATAATTCAAACAAACTCTATGATATTTACCTAATAGGATTTATTTAAAACTATATAAATATAACCTTTGTATTATATTGTCCTACTTTAATTTCATTCAAGACTCTATTAAATTATCCATTATATATACTATTGAAATATAGAGTTTGTTATTTGTTTAGGACTCACAAATGCCTCAAAGAATAATTCAATAAACAAATGCACAGTTAAAACATTGAAATTTTCAACAATGTTTACCTTTTTAATTATATTTTAAGACATAATCAAACAATTCATAGACCTATTTGAATTCCTTTTATATATAATTTTTAAAGATTATATACTTACCTACCTATGTCTAAAATATTGAGATTACTATGAGAATAAAACTAAGTCCTTAACCATATAAATGCCTCATATAAAATATCCTATAGTTATACATAATCATGTTTTCTTATCTGATTTAATTTTATATCTAAAAATAAATAATTCATTAGTTAAAGTCTTCAACGAAGAGTCCAAGGACTAAATTAACTAACTATAATATATAAAATTTAAATTAAATTATTAAATTATCTTCCTCAAATAAAAATTTATATAATATCTAGAGTCAATGAAATCCTAAGGTAGTTTATATTCATTATAGGTCTTAGTAAATAACTAGGATAATTTACATTTCATTCGTAGTAACAAAATAGTCAACTTCCTATTTTATACACAAACTCAAGTTACAACCACCAAGATAGATGTCGTATGTTCATATATGTATATATACACACACACATACATAAAGGTGTGTGTATAAGATTTTATATGTATATATACCCTAGGTAATTAAGTCATATAGGGTGTATAAACATACCCCTATTTATATATTTATATTTATCTTATAGATAAACATATAATAAAAAAACCCAAATTTCATTCAAATTAGCCAAATAAATTTAATACCCAATCGACACCTAATTTTGGATGTATAATTGGCTATATTTATTTTTCAAACAAGAATCACAAAATAGTCCTATTTGTAGCTAGGATTAATATTGACTAGTATATAGTCCCATATCTTTGTAGAATAATATACTAAAAAAGATAAACACAACATTATTTATGTGTAAACCTTGGTAAAATAAGAATATCCACCCTTAAGCTTTACCTAGGGTTCCTTCATACTTCTAGCACATAGTTACAATGATACCAAGTGTTTAAATTGCACATAACATAGAATTTACTAGTCACTTACAAGGTTTTCCAATGTTCTAGTGTGTCTAGCAAGAGGATTTCATAATGTTTATCCATTTAACCAATGTTAGGGGTTATATGATGGGTTTTGTGGATAGACAAGCCGTCTACAGGGCCCATCATTTAGCCCTCTAAAATAATTTCAAAAATTATAATAAACTAAGAGCCATTAATATTTGATTACCAGTATCATCATATCTAACATATGAATTTTAAAGCAAAATTCGCCTAGAAATAAAACCTCCAATGTTAATGCTAAAGATTCAACTTTTTCTTCATTTACAATCTTGAATCCTCTCCCAGTATTATATCTACTAACCGTGTCTTCCATGGCCTCTCTTATTTCATTTTATTTATCTAAATGCTCATTACATGCCATAAAACTCACCTCGTATATTGCCATGATTAACCAACTCATAATGCACTAGCCATTTTTACATGTAAACAAAAGAGAACTCTTATTTTCTCAAGTTGGTACATTTAAGACTAATTCAATGCCAAGTTAACCCTAATATTATTAAATGTTCCATCATTACCAAATATACTAATTTTATATTATCACCTTTGAGATATACATGTTAACATTGACTCCATAAAAATCCATCAAGCTATGCATATATCAATGTCTTTGTTCAATGCATCAAGTTAAGATAAATTTATTAAGCATTATAATTCATTATGATAATACAACTAATAAAAAACTTTGCATAAGTCATAAACATATTGCTGAAACACTATAACTTTGCATACTCATACATATAATATAATCATTCTTTAATGATAAGAATAATTCAACCTTAGTCGACATTAATATAATGATGTTCCCTTTTATCATTTATCAATAAAACCACCTTTATTGACTTGTTATAAAATCATGTTTATTACCTAGGAAAAAGGATTTAAAACAATCTTTATTCAATAACATTAATTTTATTAGACCATACCAGCTAATGTCATTCGGTAATGCTATCAAAGAACTTATAATTCATTAATGACTTGATACAAGTTTACTCAAATATTATAAATTATAATATTAAACTAATCATAATTGTTAATCACTTGACAAACTGATAAATTTAAATAATAAAATCCATCTATTACTATAATAATGAATCCAAGAAAAAACTATTTACAAAACACTTAGTTGTAACCAAGACATTGATAAGTCATATTAAAACCTCAACAGATTCACTCAATCAATGAAGCAAATAACATCAACATCCATTAATTTAGTACACAACTATACCAGTACCATCATACAACTAAATCAATTAGATCAGCAAATAGTAATTAAGATCATAGCAAACATATGTAATAGAAATTAAAACATTCTACAAATATCTACCTCAAATAATAATCATAAAACATGCTATTCAATTATGGTGTGTGAATAGGTTTCTAGTTTTTCTCTCTATCATCCCAAATACCTCCATCTACATCACCCTCTCCAATGGTTCTCCCCCCCCCCCCCCGCTTGTCACACTCTAAGAGGATTTGTGATGCATCCACCTCATAACAATGAAGGTAGTTAGTTAGAAACATAAATATATCCTTAAAATACTACTATATAAATTAATAAACATGATCGTTAAGTATAAAATATTAAATCACAACTATCTCATAACAAATCAATCATATAAATTAAGAAACATATAATTATCCCATAATTATCATATGAAATATATTAATCAAATAGTAATTAATCAAATAACAACCATTAAAATATATGGATCAAAAGGTTATTCAAATTAGAGATAAATTAGGATGTGACATAAACAGATAGTTATATAAATCACACTAGAATTAGTGTATATGTCACTTATCATTTCTTGGCATGTTGTAGTCAAAATAACTATGATGGTAGTGCTTTGTGTCATGATTTTTGACAAGGAAAATGTTGCCATAGTTGTTTTTTTAGACATGGTATATAAAAACACCATTATGATTGTCATCAAATCTACCTTTGGAATGGTAAAAGTGTGATAAATGTAGAGCTATAATCATATGTCGTTATTATAAATTGAATTTTTGATTTTTTTAAAAACATTAATTTTTGATTCAAAAAAGCTCAAGTGTATAAATTTTGAGCTGATACGACACTCTTGTGATGAGTGGTATTAATTAAATTAGAATATGTCAACAATAATATAATGCTCATTATTGGGCAAGGTTGGTTCCAAAGCTAAATCACCCTTTTAGATTGCATGAAGGTATGATATTATAGAACAATAATTGGATACTATGTGTATTTAGTTGGTTATGATTACTGGTAGTATATGTCCATTTTGTTGACTAGTTTGTAGCCATGATGTAATTTTAAATTGATACGAGTGCTTATGAAGCACTATTGGGTCCTGTGAGTTGGAATTTTGTGCAAGATCAACAAGGTTATACTTGTTAAAACATAGGCAGGTGTTGTATTGTAAGTGAAAACATGTTTCAGATAATAAATTATTATGTTTATACTTTAAATTGATATTTTAAAATGAATATTTATGATTTAATGAAAAGCATAATTGAAATGTGTGTTGTTTTTATTCTTGAAAGGAGAAAATTGAAGTCCTAATCAGGAGGTGATAAAAATACTAGGTACCCACTTAACTATTTTAAAGAATGATAAAAATTGGATGAATTACCTTAGATTAATGATTAAAAATATTATGGGATTAGATTCCTTGGACCATCATGAGCTCATATGAAATGAAGAGCATGATAAAAACCTTGTGGTTAAATGTGAATTTCTGTAATGCCTTGTTTAATGTTTAGTGTGGTTAGCGTGGGATAATACAATAACCAATGAATGATAAATAATTATTGAAAAGTAACCATAAAATTATGGGTTACCATCCTTTATTCGCAATATATGGTTAATGTTAATGAGTTTATGTGTAAGGCATAATGCATGTTATGGAACAACACCACTTTAGATTATGGAAATTATGTTGGAATCCATTTGGATTGGATTATTACAATTGTTGTCATAAAGAGTTTTAAATTTGTAAAATGGCATATCCTTTCATTAAAAAGTAATGATTAGTCAAAAAATGTTTCCTTATTAAACTATTGATCTTGAATTAAATATCTAAACTAAAATTTATGAATGTCTTTATCTTGTATGAGTTACAAATTGTAATCTATGCTTTAAAAGTACTGAAATAAATCTTGTTTATAAATAATTTAAGGTAAAGTTTTAAAACTACATATTTGAGAACTTATTTTTACTAGAATGATTTAAATGCATGCCTACATGAGTGGCTATAAATTTGTGATTTTAGAAGGATTGTGTTAAAAACTATAGTTTGTCAATGAAATCTACTAAGGTATCAATAGGTTTGAGATAGAAATCTTACTAAAAAAAGTGGTTAATGATTTTTTATTAAAAATATGGCCTTGACTCATAAAAATAGAATTTTATACCCACATTAGATACTTAAGGAATATAGTGATAAAAAAATATTTATACAACAACTCATTTTGCTCAGACTAGTGTCATGAAAATGACACATTAGTTGAAAAGGCACATGAGTTGAAAAGGCACTTATTGAAAAGGCACTTCTTCTAGCCTGGCTTAAATCACACTTCTCATTTTATAATTCCAAGAATTCAGATCATGAGTAGAAGGTTGTGGCAATTTGATGTCACCTATGGTGAAATAAAATTAGATTATACCTCATGCTGTATTGAATGTGCTAATTAAGCTAGTAGAATTTTCCCACTAATTATTTAATGTCATAAATAAAAGATTTTGTTAATTGTATAATTATATAAAATCCAATATATTTAATTAGAATATTTCCTATAAGTAAATAATAAATATTCCAAGTACAAAAATATCAAATACATACATTTAGTCCATCAAATGTAATGCAATGAATCTAATAATCATCTTATTTACTACAAAATAATAAATAGAATTATAAATAGTGCTCAATAGAAACATACCATCCAGGTAAGAATCATATCTAGTCTACAAGTTACCGAATATCAATATTTAACTCAAAATGTTATTTCATGCATGAAACATAACATTGATCATAGCCAACTTATTTATTCATATTCCATTTCATTAAGCCAATAATATAACAAACTTAATATGATCTATATTTAAATAATTTAAATAATTTATTTTAATGCTTCATCTAAACATTAAATACACAATAAAGCACCCATATTATTCTTCTATATAATTATTGGTCATTCATATAAAATAACTTCTATACATGTATATATGGTATATCATTTAGGTTTACTAACTGGTGCATTTTTCACCTTTACATAAAATATATTTATGTATACAATCAAAACATACATATTTATAAATAATATCTTAACTAATTTATTATTGAAGAAAAATTATTGTATACTTTAATAAGACTATAATTGTCCCTATGCTTGGAGTATCATGTATATAAAATGTAAACACTCAAAACTATAATGTTTCATCTCCATCAACAATATCAAACAATTCCCAATTTAGTGCCTCAACCAAATATACACAAAATTTGAATGGTTACTAATTCAAACTCAACTAATAATTATTTACTAATTCTATTGTTTGAAAGACATAACTCATTCAATCTATAAATCTTTTGATATATTTAACTATTATTCACAAATTTAACTGTCTGAGTTCATTCATATTATAATTCAAACAAACTCTATGATATTTACCTAATAGCATTTATTTAAAACTATATAAATATAACCTCTGTATTATATTGTCCTACTTAAATTTCATTCAAGACTCTATAAAATTATCCATTATATATACTATTGAAATATAAAGTTTGTTATTTGTTTAGGACTCACAAATGCTTCAATGAATAATTCATTAAACAAATGCACAGTTAAAACATTAAAATTTTCAACAATGTTTACCTTTTTAATTATATTTTAAGACATAATCAAACAATTCATAGACCTATTTGAATTCCTTTTATATATAATTTTTAAAGATTATATACTTAGCTACCTATGTCTAAAATATTGAGATTACTATAATAATAAAACTTAGTCCTTAACCATATAAATGCCTCATATAAAATATCCTATAGTTATACATAATCATGTTTTCTTATCTCATTTAATTTTATATCTAAAAATAAATAATTCATTAGTTAAAGTCTTCAACGAAGAGTCCAAGGACTAAATTAACTAACTATAATATATAAAATTTAAATTAAATTATTAAATTATCTTCCTCAAATAAAAATTTATATAATATCTAAAGTCAATGAAATCCTAAGGTAGTTTATATTCATTATAGGTCTTAGTAAATAACTAGGATAATTTACATTTCATTCATACTAACAAAATAGTCAACTTCCTATTTTATACACAAACTCAAGTTACAACCACCAAGATAGATGTCGTATGTTCATATACACACACACACACACACACACACACACACACACACACACACACACATACATAGTGGTGTGTGTGTAAGATTTTATATGTGTATATACCCTAGGTAATTAAGTCATATAGGGTGTATAAAGATACCCCTATTTATATATTTATATTTATCTTATAGATAAACATATAATAAAAAAACCCAAATTTCATTCAAATTAGCCAAATAAGTTTAATACCCAATTGACACCTAATTTTGGATGTATAATTGGCTATATTTATTTTTCAAACAAGAATAACAAAATAGTCCTATTTGTAGCTAGGATTAATATTGACTAGTATATTGTCCCATATCTTTGTAGAATAATATACTAAAAAAGATAAACACAACATTATTTATTTGTAAACCTTGGTAAAATAAGAATATCCACCCTTAAGTTTTACCTAGGGTTCCTTCATACTTCTAGCACATTGTTACAGTGATACCAAGTTTTTAAATTGCACATAACATAGAATTTACTAGTCACTTACAAGGGTTTCCAATGTTCTAGTGTGTCTAGCAAGAGGATTTCATAATGTTTATCCATTTAACCAATGTTAGGGGTTATATGATGGGTTTTGTGGATAGACGAGCCATCTACAGGGCTCATCATTTAGCCCTCTAAAATAATTTCAAAAATGATAATAAACTAAGAGCCATAAATATTTGATTACCAGTATCATCATATCTAACATATGGTTTTTAAAGCAAAATTGACCTATAAATAAAACCTCCAATGTTAATGCTAAAGATTCAAATTTTTCTTCATTTACAATCTTGAATCCTCTCCCAGTATTATATCTACTAACCATGTCTTCCATGGCCTCTCTTATTTCATTTTATTTATCTAAATTCTCATTACATGCCATAAAACTCACCTCGTATATTTCCATGATTAACCAACTCATAATGCACTAGCCATTTTTCCATGTAAACAAAAGAGAACTCTTATTTTCTCAAGTTGGTACATTTAAGACTAATTCAATGCCAAGTTAACCCTAATATTATTAAATGTTCCATCATTACCAAATAAACTAATTTTATATTATCACCTTTGAGATATGCATGTTAACATTGACTCCAAAAAATCCATCGAGCTATGCATATTTCAATGTCTTTGTTCAATGCATCAAGTTAACATAAGTTTATTAAGCATTATAATTCATTATGATAATACAACTAATAAAAAACTTCGCATAAGTCATAAACATATTGCTGAAACACTATAACTTTGCATAGTCATACATATAATATAATCATTCTTTAATGATAAGAATAATTCAACCTTAGTCGACATTAATATAATGATGTTCCCTTTTATCATTTATCAATAAAACCACCTTTATTGACTTGGTATAAAATCATGTTTATTACCTAGGAGAAAGGATTTAAAACAATCTTTATTCAATAACATTAATTTTATTAGACCATACCAGCTAGTGTCATTCGGTAATGCTATCAAAGAACTTATAATTCATTAATGACTTGATACAAGTTTACTCAAATATTATAAATTACAATATTAAACTAATCATAATTGTTAATCACTTGACAAACTGATAAATCTAAAAAATAAAATCCATCTATTACTATAATAATGAATCCAAGAAAAAACTATTTACAGAACACTTAGTTGTAACCAAGACACTGATAAGTCATATTAAAACCTAAACAAATTCACTCAATAAATGAATCAAATAACATCACCATCCATTAATTTAGTACACGACTAGACGAGTACCATCATACAACTAAATTAATTAAATCAACAAATAGTAATTAAGATCATAGCAAACATATGTAATAGAAATTAAAACATTCTACAAATATCTAACTCAAATAATAATCATAAAACATGCTATTCAATTATGGTGTGTGAATAGGTTTCTAGTTTTTCTCTCTATCATCCCAAATACCTCTATCTACACCACCCTCTCCAATGTTGCCCCCCCCCCCCCCTGCTTGTCACACTCTAAGAGGATTTGTGATGCATCCACCTCATAACAATGAAGGTAGTTAGTTATAAACATAAATATATCCTTAAAATACTACTATATAAATTAATAAACATGATCATTAAGTATAAAATATTAAAGCACAACTATCTCATAACAAATCAATCATATAAATTAAGAAACATATAATTATCCCATAATTATCATATGAAATATATTGATCAAATAGTAATTAATCAAATAACAACCATTAAAATATATGGATCAAAAGGTTATTCAAATTAGAGATAAATTAAGATGTGACATAAATAGATAGTTATATAAATCACACTAGAATTAGTGTATATGTCACTTATCATTTCTAGGCATGTTGTAGTCAAAATAACTATGATGGTAGTGCTTTGTGTCATGATTTTTGACAAGGAAAATGTTGCCATAGTTGTTTTTTTAGACATGGTATATAAAAACACCATTATGATTGTCATCAAATCTACCTTTGGAATGGTAAAAGTGTGATAAATGTAGAGCTATAATCATATGTCGTTATTATAAATTGAATTTTTGATTTTTTTAAAAACATTAATTTTTGATTCAAAAAAGCTCAAGTGTATAAATTTTGAGCTGATACGACACTCTTGTGATGAGTGGTATTAATTAAATTAGAATATGTCAACAATAATATAATGCTCATTATTGGGCAAGGTTGGTTCCAAAGCTAAATCACCCTTTTAGATTGCATGAAGGTATGATATTATAGAACAATAATTGGATACTATGTGTATTTAGTTAGTTATGATTACTAGTAGTATATGTCCATTTTGTTGACTAGTTTGTAGCCATGATGTAAATTTAAATTGAAACGTGTTCTTATGAAGCACTATTGGGTCCTGTGAGTTGGAATTTTGTGCAAGATCAACAAGGTTATACTTGTTAAAACATAGGCAGGTGTTGTATTGTAAGTGAAAACATGTTTCAGATAATAAATTATTATGTTTATACTTTAAATTGATAT
This sequence comes from Torreya grandis, assembly GCA_037957365.1. NCBI lineage: Eukaryota > Viridiplantae > Streptophyta > Pinopsida > Cupressales > Taxaceae > Torreya > Torreya grandis. The sequence goes on from JARHVA010004548.1 coordinate 832,970, forward strand.
TTTAAAATGAATATTTATGACTTAATCAAAAACATAATTGAAATGTGTGTTGTTTCTATTCTTGAAAGGAGAAAATTGAAGTCCTAATCAGGAGGTGATAAAAATACTAGGTACCCACTTAACTATTTTAAAGAATGATAAAAATTGGATGAATTACCTTAGATTAATGATTAAAAATATTATGGGATTAGATTCATTGGACCATCATGAGCCCATAATAAAATGAAGAGCATGATAAAAACCTTGTGGTTGAATGTGAATTTCTATAATGCCTTGTTTAATGTTTAGTGTGGTTGGCGTGGGATAATACAGTAACCAATGAATGATAAATAATTATTGAAAAGTAACCATAAAATTATGGGTTACCATCCTTTATTGGCAATATATGGTTAATTTTAATGAGTTTATGTGTAAGGCATAATGCATGTTATGGAACAACACCACTTTAGATTATCGAAATTATGTTGGAATCCATTTGGATTGGATTATTACAATTGTTGTCATAAAGAGTTTTAGATTTATAAAATGGCATATCCTTTCATTAAAAAGTAATGATTAGTCAAAAAATGTTTCCTTATTAAACTATTGATCTTGAATTAAATATCTAAACTAAAATTTATGAATGTCTTTATCTTGTATGAGTTACAAATTGTAATCTATGCTTTAAAAGTACTGAAATAAATCTTGTTTATAAATAATTTAAGGTAAAGTTTTAAAACTACATATTTGAGCACTTATTTTTACTAGAATGATTTAAATGCATGCCTACATGAGTGGTTATAAATTTGTGATTTTAGAAGGATTGTGTTAAAAACTATAGTTTGTCAATGAACTCTGCTAAGGTATCAATAGGTTTGAGATAGAAATCTTACTAAAAAAAGTGGTTAATGATTTTTTATTTAAAATATGGCCTTGACTCATAAAAATAGAATTTTATACCCACATTAGATACTTAAGGAATGTAGTGATAAAAAAATTATTTATACAACTCATTTTGCTCAGACTAGTGTCATGAAAATGACACATTAGTTGAAAAGGCACATGAGTTGAAAATGACATGAGTTGAAAAGGCACTTATTCTAGCCTGGCTTAAATCACACTTCTCATTTTATAATTCCAAGAATTCAGATCATGAGTAGAAGGTTGTGGCAATTTGATGTCACCTATGGTGAAATAAAAATATAGATATGTATGAGTGTTCCACAAAATCTATAATAAGTGATGGTTGGGAGCCATCATGGTCCATTCCTTGTGAATTGAATAGCATCTATGTTAACTTAGAGAGTTATAATCTAGAATTAAGATACAAATTAATCTAGATGTATATTTATAATGAAGTTTAAATTAAAGTGATTTGGTGTAAAATGGGAGAAAATAGAAGGGTAAAGAAGAAAATAAAATGAGTGATTTCCTATCTTAGTATCAAATATTATGACAAAGCATCAATTGTAATTGTGTATGCATTCATACCAATATATAATAAAAAATAGCCTAAGCTTAGATTTCACTATATATCAAGCAAACATTGAAGGATAATGTAAATAATCAAAAGAAAGAACCAGGTTTATTTTTAAATATTTACTACTATAATCAAATAGCATTTTCACATCTAAATATAGAACAAAATAAAGTGAAGCAAATCCAATATCCTTCAACTAATATAACATATGAATAAATTAGAAACCTTATGATTATAAACTACAACCCATAATTAAAAGAAGCTATTCAAATTTTAAGACACAAAACTAGAAATTAAGAGGAAAAACTATGTTAGAAATTGACCTATCAAACATGAACAATCTTTACAGAACTCCTTGATTATATTAATTTCCCAAGTATACAAAATTTTATCAAAAATTATCCCCCTTTTAAAGATGGTGATACATGCCTTTTATAAAATGATAAGGTAGTACACTAGTCAGTTATAACATACAAGCATAAAAAATATAAGGACAAATATCCTTCCTTAGAAAGTTCTAAAATACACTTGTCTTTCACAATTACACTGACCTAGGGGAAATATGATAATAGACTAGAATATGCCTTACAAAATAATATTCCTATTTTAAATATTACAATGTTTTTTTAAAAATGAATATTATATATTATGTGGGGCCATTGCTAAAGGGTCCCCTTATTGATTTTGTAGAAGCTCCATTTCTTTTTGATCTTGGCCTTTGATGAGCTCTAGGTCAATATATAACTTCAAGAGGTAGACTCATTATTGATTATCCAAGTCATCCAAGTCTCTATCATTCCTAGCCATAGCTTCCTTTATACTCCTTGCCTCTATAATTTTTTCCTCAACTATGAAAATCATGTCTAAGATTTCTCTATTATCTCTACCAAAATGGCCTTGGCTCTTGCTCCTAAATGACTACATTACTAAAGTGACACTGTGTTTGTATTTAACTTCATCAATGAATCCAATAAAAGTGGTCTTGGTAGGATGTACCAACATAGTTCCTAGGAGTTGTTTAATTCTAATGATCAATCCTTTATCATCCATCAGAAGCCTATTCAAACTCATTGTCCAAGCACTTAGACCATGGACCGTTTCTACTATTATTCCCAATATGGTGTTCAAATGAGATAAGCTAATAATTTTAAACTTAGGAATTTTTTTTCCTAATCAAAATTTCAATGAGATCCCTTACTTGGGTCTCTATATTTTGCCATTTTATTATTAACCCCTAGCTACTTCACCTTGTTGGCTTAGGATATCCTGCTTTATCTTTATTAAACTCAAATAATTAAACATATCAAAGAAAGATGCCTTAAACATATCTATCATGGCATCATGTACTAATAAAATAGCTTGTGTTTCTAGGTTTTCCTTTTCACTTTCCAAATTTTAGATTATTTGTTTCATCCCTTAGATCCTAGCCTTTTCTTGAGCTAATTGAACCTCAATAAAAATATTCGCATCCTCCTCATGGATAGGAGCTTCACCAAGTTATTTCCATCCTATTGACATTAGACCTATTAATGTCTCAATCTTTTGGAAGGTGAATTCCTCAGCTCCCACCATGGCTTTCCTTATGCTGACCCTTTCTAATCTAGATATCTTTGGATTAAAATATATGGTGGTGGATGACCCTATGAATTTTAGAGGTTGTGGGACTTTTATACCTATGTTACCTAATGATCTTAGAGCATCCATTTTCTCTCTCTATTATTGAAGTGACCACAATTATTATTTATTCCTATTCCTTCATTATATACGTAATCCATGGCTTGATATCTTTATCTATGTCTGTGTTGAAAGCCTTCACGAGTTCCCGTGAGTGGGAGAGAGAAGGGATATTCTATAGTTTATTATAAATGAACCAATCTAAGATGATTGGTCTATGGATGGGAATTTCTCATTGAATAGGTTTATATCACTAGTAATATTTGTGAGAGTCAACCTTGGTCTTTGAGGTGCAACAGGGACTAGTGCCATTTCTACCTTCCTCTTCTCTTTAGGGGCTAATAGGACCATATCTAGAACAATCTCCTTTCCTTTCTATTCATGAAGTTCCCATTCTTGTATTTAAGTGCCTTAATGCTATTCCCGTTCATCATCTATGTCATACACCTCTATAATTATTTGAGGGTACCCTCAACTATTTCATCTAGAACTAAGGCAATCATGTCCAAATAATCAATTGGTGAAGGTGTTCTTTAGGGTAATGTTGAAGATGAGGGCCCCTCTTAAGGTCTCTCTTACATCTTTTCCTTTCCATGCCCATAGTCAATTTGTCTATAAGGTGGTGGATACTTCACTTGAGGATGATCTTGGGGTGGCCTGAATGATGAGGGAAGCAAATTATATTGGAGAGGATGCATCTACCATGCCTCTCCTATTAGTTTATCCTCACTTCTTAACCTATTCCCCAACTTAATGTTATTCCCTTTGATCCTAGCCAACACTTATTAATAGTTCTTTGCCTTAATGTAAATAGTGTCATGAACAATGAGCTAATGCATATATATATATATATATAGGTTTGGGTAGATTCCTATACTTCTAATTATCACAGACTATTTTTTTGGGATCCCACATTTTGAATTCATCAAATTCAAAAACAAATTAGTCCCTATCTTTGGACATGATTTCTACCTATTTCCAATCTTTCAACATGATACTTCCAATAATTAAGGGAAGGGATGGAGAAGACCCTTCCTCTTCTCCCTACAAATTCCACAAACTCTATTAATGAGTTGGGAAGCAATTTCTTTCTCAGCCAACTTGCTCGATATATACATAGGGAATATATATGGTGAGGACATGACTCCCTCAATATTAATAACTATGTAATTTAGATAGAACCATATGTCACCCATCATCTCGACATATTTATTAATCTGTGGATGGACTCTAGGCATGGGAAAATCTATAAAAACCTTTACTATGGCTAGGTAGACACTATCATAGATAAATTACATGTGGTTCATGTACTTAAAGATGTGTAATCTAGAGTAATGGTGGGAAATAGTGGTTCAACCTTATGGAAACTAGTTCTTGATGCTAGGGAAGTTGATGGAAGAAAGTAGTGCATCAATTAAATAGGATTTCATGTGTAATTTCTTGCCAAATTTCTTATTAATAGTAGAAAATTGTGCCCTAGGTGAATACTAATTAGTTCTCCAATAGCAGGTGATATTTTCTTCAATCATGAATTATGCATATGAAACCAAGGTCATGTTTACATATGTGGTGGAAGGGGATCCTGACACTTGGTTTCATAGGGTCATCATTACCCTAATCCCCTCTCTAAATTATACAATAGGAATCCTCCCTTTAAGGTCCTTGAACACATGGTTCCCTTGGAGCAACCCTAATTATAGGATGGTGTCGAGGTCTTATTTGATGGTCCACTCTTTGATTTTTAGTATGTCTAAATAGGGATTGTGAAGTTTGTAGTATGTTTAAAAGGCTAGAGGGGAGGTGTATGCAACCTTCTTAGATGTCATTTCATGGATTATCTAGTCATTATCTATCATATAATCAAAAAAGACAAGAACAAGGATATATATACAATGGATTAACTCAGGATTGGTAATGGTAAAGTGAAGGCTATCCATCGAAGTAGTGACCAAGTAATAGTATTTTTTGTTGACAGTAGAAATCCTCTATTCCTCCTTTGTGATGGGTTGTAATTAGTCTATAATGAAGAAAAGTTTAGAGTAGTTTTTATTACCATTGTTGAGGGTTGATGAGGCCACCAATTGCTCTAGTTTGTATCCTCGTCCATACTTAGTATATATATTTTTATTTATAAATCCCCATAACCATCCATGACTCATACAATTGAATGAATGAAATTATGATTTTTTGTGTGTATTGATGTGTGTGTGTGTGTGTGTGTGTGTGTGTGTGTGTGTGTGTGTGTGTGTGTGTGTGTGTGTGTGTGTGTGTGTGTGTGTGTGTGTGTGTGTGTGTGTGTGTGTGTGTGTGTGTGTGTGTGTTATGAACTGTTTATGCTTTTTCCTTGATAAAACTATACTTGTGTAATTTTATTTAACAAGAATTTGGAAGACAATGTAAGTCTACAAGATCTTATTTGGGAATAAAACTTACAGGTACCTTAAAAAACTATAGGATCCATCTACAGGCTACTCATAGCCATTTTAGGTTTCCCACATCAACTATAGGCTCCACTTATAGGCTACCATAGCCACTATGGGTTTCCCATGGTAAATTTAAGCTTCACCTATAGGTTTCCTGTAGCCACCGTAGAGTGCCTATAGCAACCATAGGCTTCATCTATAGGTTACTTGCAACCACTATATAAAATAGATATATAGTTGTGATTAGATCTTAAGGACACATCCAGCTATATTAGGAACCAAATGGATGATTAAAAAGGACCATAATTATTGTACAGACTCTATACATGCAAAGAAATTTGGATGCACTACCAAAGATGAAAAACATAAGGACAATAGGAAGGAGACAAAAAGAAATAAAAAATTTAAATAATATACCTTATACTTAACCTCGTTAATCCCAAAATAAGTAACTTTAATTACTAACCACTTGAAGGTTGACTAGGGTAGTTTCTAAAGTATTTTTATTTTCCTAGTTTGTTGTCTTTGGTTAGAAGTTAATAAACTACCTTCTATATTCAATGGTAGAACCTAGATCAGATTAGGATTTAATGAGTTGAAATTAAAGATTAGATAGCTAATATAACTATAGAAGTCATTACATTGTACTCTTATATAGCAATCATTAATTTCTACAAATTTGAGTAATGAGAAAGTTGATTCTATAAGAATCTTTTACAAATCTCTTAGAGAAGGATTGGAACTCAATTTTGAATGAGGATGGGGCTCCTAAAAGGATTTATAGTAAATATAATGACCCACCTTAGTTAAGAGTGTGTATGTGATTTCATTATTAATCTAATTATATAAAGTGTGATGTATGTGTGATTTATAAGTGTGAAGTATTTTTGTATTTTTATCATAATAATTTCATATTATAACTATCTAGTGAATTCAACATAAGTTCATTATATTGTAACTAGTAAAGCAAGATTATTTATGAATCAATAATGCATATATAGTGCTAACATCCTTGAAAAGCATACACACCCTAGGTTGATAATTAATGTTAATTAGACTCAAGAATATAGTATTCACTAGGTAATTAGTCTTCACAATATTTTGACACCATTTTTGGTGAGGGTGTCAATTATTATTTTGTAAAATCAAATATTATTTTGTAAATATTTGTTAATGCACTTTTCTACCGAGTTAGGTAAGTTGAGTGAGGACACTATGGTTTCTCATGCAATATGTCTAAGTTCTTGGACATATAGTTACATCTAGGCAAGTCAAGTGAGGGCACTATGATGTCTTGTACCAAATGTCTAAGTTTTTGGAAGTAAATGGTGAATATCCTTGAATTCCTCTTTGCAATCTTGTAATTTACTTATTTCATGTTGTTAGGATTTATTTCCTATAAGAGTGATTTATTTTATACAAAGTGTGCCTTTAATTTTCTTGCTTTCATTTCCTATTTTTTAGGATAATTTTACTACTTTCATTTCATAGTTTCTAGGATAATTTTCTTGCTTTCATTTTTTACTTCTTGGAGTAATATATCCACTTTCAATAGATAACTTTACAATTATTTATAATTAAAATTTCAATTCTAGTTATTTTCATTTTTTCACACCTTTATTGTACTTTTTTCTTATTCTAAAACAACCCCTAAAACACTCAAAAAATAAACAAAAACTAATCTTGTATAGGAAGGAACAATATAGCTAAAAGGTGTAGCACAATGTTTATACAAAGAGAAAGATATTCTAGAGGGATATTCCTATCAAATAAGCCACAACTTCTTACTAGAAAAGAACCACAAGTAGCCATAGAAACTAAAAATCTTATTGAAAAATATACCATAATCTATAGGGCTCTTGAAGAAGGAAACACTAAAAACTAAATTAAGCGGCTTATAGAATAAGTACTATTGGCTTTGAAAAATGAAATAAAAGTAAAGGAAGCACTAGTTGAGTTAGTAACAAGAAACAAAGGAGAATAACTTCAAAAAATAACTAATCTAGAAAGTAGCATTAGAATAGAATTTTAGCAAGGATTTATTGAAAAAATCTAATAAATCTTAAGAGAGTATTCAAATTTCTCATCAGGAAAAAATATTGTGGAGCAATAGATAAACATTAACTATCATACTGATGAAAGGATTGATATAGAATTTGAAGACATGATCCTGAGTATCTTTGGTATCCATATCACAATAAAATCCATCATGAATGGAGAATAAGATTTTGTGGATGACAACAGGACTCTAGACATAGTTAATTTTTAATTTCCTATTCTAGATGTAATAGGCATAACACAAATAAAAAATATCTCACCCTCAACCTTGCCCAATTTCATAGGTACATTATTAGAATACATGGACACCTTTTTGTTTAGATTTGATAACCTCTATAGAAGCTATGCATATAGATAGGATTCATAAAAATTGAAACTTTTTCCAGCCACCCTCAAGGACTCAAAACTTCATTAGTTCATGGGACTAGGTAGTAATTTGGTCCTCACTTGGAAGGATATACAAAATAAATTTTTGGCTAAGTACCAACAATATGGATGAGGAAGAAGTTACAAAAGAAATGACATCTTCAAGATGACTCAATAATGGGATTAATCCTTAGAAGACTATGTTGAATGGTTCATGTTCAGTACACAAAAACTCAAGTAAAGTACACTACAAAATGAACCTCTAAAACAATTCTTCTTGAAAAGAGTTTGAGAAGACTATCTGGAAGCCTTAGACTGAATGAGTGGGGGAGATATCTCCCATCTATCATTTTCATACATCAACGAATTGAGAAAGAACTATTCTAGGTCTACCATAAAAAAAGTTAGGGATAGCAAGCTTTCACTAGCAGCTACAAGTGACCTATCCAAATCCAAAGTTAGTAACCTATTATAGGACATGAAACAATATATCATTATTAATTTAGATAGCTAATTAAATATCCTAAACTCAAGACAAAAACAAGTATCCTTAGATCAATCTTTAACCATATATTATTTAGATTGTAAGAGGAAGAAGATAGATTGTAGGTATCATAAGGTTTCAAGTAAAGTAGCTAATATCATAGCTGAACAACTAGAAATAGTCAAGTTGCATGTTATAGGAGGAGATGGAGACTAGGTTTTCTATGTTGCATAAAGAAAACCATGGGTTCAATAACCATCTTATGTAAGTATGGGACAAAATCCACCTTTTTCAATTTCTACCTTCTTTAACTCATGATTTTTAAACACTACTCTTAACTGGACTAGTCCATGGATGAATGTCCCACCTTCTAATTCTAGCTGGTAGCCACCTCAGAAAAGTTACCTCACCACCTCTTAGTAACATCCACTAAATATATCCATAGATCCTAATTCCATTTGGTAGCTAGCTTAGATGAGATACCCCACCACCTCTTGGAAACCTCCACAAAATGCATCCCCACCTTAGACATAATCTTGAAAACCAACCTAAGGACCACCCTACACAAACCAATGGAACCAGCCCTAGAGATCCAATTAGCCCTGGAGTAATCATCAAGGATGATTCCCTCCATAGTATCAATAACAACCTCCTACCCTATTGCCTAATATATAAGCTACACCCAAGCCTAATTAGCTCCCTTCCCAACCTATACATAACCATACAAATAATCTAGTTCAACCAACCTTCACTACTAAACCTATGTAGTACCCAACATATATAGTGAACATCAGTGAGGTTCACCTACATTCAAGGAAAGTGTTACCACCTCCAACCCCACCCATAATAATGGAGTCAGATCAAGAAACATTAAAAGATCATGCTAACCCACCTTCATCACCAAAAGAACTCTTTAAACTAATGAATAAAGCTATTGCTAAAACAACCCCACCACTTCTAGAATATCTTACCCTTTAGCGCAATGCAATTGAGCCTAAATTTTATTTCATAGGACATCTAAAAAATCTTTGTGTTAAAATTTCCCTCTTTTATATCATCAAGGATGTTCCCATATATTCCAAATCTATTAGAGATTTTTGTCTATGTAAACCTAAAAGGAAGAAGAAGGATCTTAATACAGTTCATGTGATTGGCTAGCTGGTAGACCTTATACTAGGAATCACCCTACCAAAGAAATATTTAGATCCAAGATGCCTAGTAGTAAAAGGGAAGATCCAAGATCAATAACTACATAGTACATTGATAGACCTTGGGGATGTAATAAATGTAATGATAACTAGAACCATGTATAAACTATAGTTGAATAATATTCATCCCACATCTATAATGTTGTAAATGGTTGATAGGTCTAAATTTAGAATATAAGGAATCATTGAAGATCTTGTCATTACTGTAGATTCTTGGGAGTATCCTATAGATTTCATTGTGTTATAACCTAAGTCTAATTTGGGTGGATATCATTTTATATTAGGACATCCTTGGCTTGCCATAATTGATACCTTCATTAGCTACATATTAGGTGACATGTTGATCTCCAATGATAACCACACTAAGAAAATGGTCCTGTATCTCTTAGTACAACCGGCCTTAGAACTAGAACATACATTATGGGCCAAATAAGATGAATTAGAGTAGCCTCCCTAGATTCTTGTATTTACCATAGACCATGCATGCACCTTGGCTGATCAAGAAGATGATACAATTCTCTCCAACATTGTCTAGAATAATTACCAAAATTATTCTACATATCTCAACCACCTGCAATGTGTTGAGTGCCCATTTTTTGGCTTTTAGGAAGTAGATAAATTTGATACATCTATACAGGAAATATTCCACAATATATTATCTCATATCTATAGTCAAACCAAATCCATTATAAATATATAAATGATGAAATCACTCTCATGGAAAATTGAAATCTCTTTAAGAAAAACATTGCTTATTAATATCAAGTTGGATTCAAATGAAGTAAAAGTTCCTAGTCAACATGTTGTATGAAAACCAACATGCTTTTGCATGGGATTATGAGTACATGCATAAAATTAGCCCAAAAACATGCACGCATCATATTTATATTAATAAGAGTGTCAATCAATCTGACAACCACAACGTAGGATGAATCCATCTCTTAGAGAAATAGTCAAAGTGGAATTATACAAACTACTGATTGCTAAATTTGTATACCCCATTTTAGATAGTGAATCAGTTTCACCTTTGGTAATTTTACCTATAAAAAAGGATAATGGAATGTATGCATATATTATAGGGAACTTAATATATCAACAAAAAAGGATCATTTTCCTCTACCCTTCATTGATTAGGTGTTGGACATTCTAACAGGGAAGAAATATTTTGCCTTTGTAGATGGCTTCAGTGGTTACAATCAGATTAACATTATTCCTAAGGACCAAGAGAATACAACCTTAACTTATCCATGGGGTACTTATTCTTATGTTGTATTACCTTTTGGGATATGTAATTATCCTACAACATTTTAGAGGGTTGTCTTGAGTATCTTTGCAGATATGGCAAATGAATGTGTAGAAATTTATATAGATGACTTCACTATTTATGGAAAAACATTTGATGAGTGTCTAACAACTTGGATAAAGTGATAAAATGATGTAAAGATCACCATTTGTTTTTAAATCACAATAAATGATACATGATCATAATATAAGGCCTTATTTTAGGCCACCATGTATTTTCTAAAGGAATTAATGTTGACCTTATAAAAATCAGCAACATAAAAAATCTCCCTATTCATCAAAAATAAAAAGATGGTTACTGCATGATATTTACCAATAATTTAAGTAAAGTAGCATCACCATTACTCACTCTCTTGACTAAAGATGCTAAATTCATCTGGACTCTTGCCTATGATACAACCTTCAAACAATTGAAGGAATTATTGACCACCTCCCATATTCTACATGGTCCTGATTGGAAGCTTCCCTTATATATTCATAGAGATGATGTAGATACTACCCTAAGATCTATGATAAACCAAAAATAAGGAACAATCGATTATGATATCTATTTTATAAGTAAGAACCTATAATAAGTAGAATTAAATTACACATTTACTAAAAAGAGTTATTTGTAGTAGTCTACGTTATCAACACGTTATATCACTAAATTATAGGGTATCAAGTATTTGTTCATACAGATCATGAAACTATTCAATACCTTATGAACAAACTAGTTGTCTTAGCTAGAGTGATAAGATGACTACTCTTATTATAATAATTTAATATCATCATTGTAGATAAGCTTGGTAGGGACAATGTTGTGGCTAATTTCTCATCATGCCTATAATTCATTGAATAAGATATCATAGTGGATGACTTATTTCTAGATGATCACCTATTCTCCCTCACCCTTACCACACCTTGGTATGTTTATACTGCTAACTACCTTACCATAGGGTTACTCTTATAACACTTCTTCCCTAAACAAAGAAGAGCTTTGATTCAAAAAAGTGATATGTATTCATTGCTGTCAAGATGTCTTAGAGAAGATGAAGTTACAAATATCCTTAAAGCCTTCCATGATGAACCTTGTGGAGGGCACCTTTTAGCCAATTTTAGAGTAGTAAAAATCTTGAATACAAGATATTATTGGCCGTCACTCCATAAAGATCAATAAGGTATATTGTTCATTATGATAGATGTCAATGTATGGGGAAACCTACATGTTTAGATGAGATGCCTTTTTAGCCTCAAATGGTGCTTGATACATTTTTAAAATGAGGCATAAGATTTATAAGATCTTTTCATTTAAAATCCAATAAAAAAGAGTACATCCTTGTATGTAATAACTATGTACCTAAATGGGTGGAAGTCAAGGATCTTAAACACACCAGGGATGAAAAGGTGGTAGATTTCCTCTATAAATAAATATTAAGACGATATGGTATGATGAAATATTCACAAGATATGGTGTGCCATGAGAAATAGTCACTAATTAAAGACCCAATTCACTACTAGTTTAATTACTACTTTGGTCCAATAATATGATATTAGGCATAACAAATCAATTCCATATCATCCATAGTCCAATAAATAGGTGGAAGTCACCAACAAGGAGTTAAAACATATTTTGACCAAGACTATTAGTATGTCCCTTATGGATTGGGAGGCTAGACTTCCCAAAGCTATTTGGGATTACCAAATCATGTGGAAGACTATTATAGGATTCACCCCATATGATTTGATATAATGGGAAGAAACCTATCTTACCAATAGAATTTGAGCATAAGACCTTACAAATAGCATGAGAACTTGGGATGGATATATTTGATTTACAAAAAGAAAGGCTTATGCAATTAAATGCCTTAGATGAATATAAATAGAAAACATTATAGACCATAAAAATTATATAGAACCAATGGATTATCTAGCATGATAGGTATGTTAAGACCAAGCAATTTAATGTAGGAGATTTGGCCCTTTTTTATTCAATATACAAGGATCACAAAGGCAAACTCTAGACTAGATGGCTTGGACCATTTGAGATTGGGCATGATTATGACAATGGATTAGTGCAACTCTAAACCATTGAATTGATAAGATTCCATTTAATAGTCAATTACCATAAGCTAAATTTGTACAAAGCCACTCACTCAAGAGGTGTTTTCTAATCACATACACACAATTAAAAATGGATACAATGATGTGCTAAATTAACATGATGTCTCACCAGACAAAGGGAGAACCAACCAACACATAGATGAAAAAGGAGAGAAGGACATCCTATCCCTCCTTTGGCATGAATATTGATACCTTCACTTTGTCCTTGACTAGTCATCCTCACTACTAACTTGAAAATGAACTAGAATAAACATTCCACTACATGCAATAGTTATAGTAAAAAAACCCAATAATGAAAACTCTTTTTGGGATCTTTTGTAGTTGTTTTGGGAACTTTTCCCATAGTTGGGTATAACCTTTTAGTTATTACGTACACCATATTTGGTTGTTGTAGGCATACCCTAACATCTCTCTAAGCACATGCAAGATAGTTCTTCCCAAACTCTAAGCTATGGCCTTAGTTATGATATTTTAAGCATACAAGGAAGACACCAAACTAGCCAAAGGAGAAATGAAGGAGGGTTAGAGAAAAAAAGTGAAAACCTTGCTTAGGCCTACCCTTGAATAATAAGGCAAAGTCACTAGGCAAAATCCACCAATAGTAAGATAACATAGAGGTAAATCATGTAGGCTCATGCAGAGGAAGATCATAAAGCAAAATACCTTCAACTACCCTCTTACATATTTATGTAGCACCTAATTTAGATTACCTAGCTCTACAATAACCATCTTATGGTAAGAGGGAAATAATCCCTCATCCAAGTCTAAGACCCATATTCCAATTCCATATAGGCTATCCTAAATCACATGCAGGCACACTGAGGGAACCATCGAAGCCTACTATCCTATGATTCTCATAATTACTCTAAAGGGACCCAATTAAGTCTAGTTAAAACAAAAATTACACTCATTACATTCCATTAATCACTCATGTGTAAACACTCACATGCAAATCCTTGATGTAACCCTTGGTAAAATGTTAAAAAAGTATGTTGTATATTTTGATTAGTAAAAAGTATTCATTATTTTAATATAGCATGTACAATATTGAAAACCATATTTAATCATAAAACACATCATTCATTAATACCCATCAAATAATAATTATACCCACATGATTACATCCCACCCACACTTATACCCCTAATTATGACCCCATTTTATCCCTTCCATCCTATTCACTCCACATCACTTGAGGACATGTGATGGTGCATGTGGGGGGAGGATGTTGTAAGTGAGAATACCACATATTATGGGATCTATTCATGTAGCATTAGATGTCATAATGAAATCATAATATCCTATATGAAAAATAATCAATTTCATTGCTTTCCCTTTCAAGTACAACCATTAATGCAAGGCTAAAGCATGCCATGACTTGTAACCATGTAATTTGCAACCACAAACTATCATTGTTAAACAAAAGATACTTTAATATAGGTATATGTTTATAATCCAAATAGAGTGTGTTTCAAATTAATGGTTGAAAGGATTGATAGAAAACTGGAACTTAAGAAAATAGGATGGTTAGTTATGAGGAGAGAACCCATGAATCATAGGTAACTTTAGGGAGACCAAGCTAGCTAGGCTATCTTCAATAGAGCTAGTTGGACCACTTATTTTGATAAATTACAACATTTATTAGAAACCCTTGTTATGGAATTTGTAGGTTCCTTTAATAAATACCAAGCTACTATATGTGGCATCACATTCCTAGTCACTGAAGAACTAGTGAGCTAGGCAATTGGCCTACTAAGTATAAGAGAGAGATGGCAAGAAAAACCTAATGGTCAAGAATCTAGAAAATATTTTTATTACGGAGATGAAAGACTAGTATTAAATAAAGATGATGTGGAGAGACTTAGTTTACCTATAGCCTGGAGGGAGATAGCCTCATACATAATCAAATATATAGCCTATGAAGGAAGGTATTCCCTAACTTATACTATTAAGTTTAAATTTTTGAATCATTTAAGGAATGGTATAATCATTAATGTTCTAAATCACCTATATAAAATTATAAGAAGAATGTCCAAAGAGTACCATGATGGTATTGGAAAATCCATATCCCATCATTGCCTAATATGGTTGATAACTAAAAATGGAATAAACTCTATCAAACTTTATCTAAGTTGGGAATAGTTTTTAGCCCTAGGAAATAATGAACCTCAACAAGAAGATGGTAATAATGAGGAAGAATCCATTGAGGAGTAGGCCCAATAGATTGTATAAGAAGATGTTATAGGCACTAGTGTTACTAACCAACCTCTAGCTACTAAGGGCCCATCTAAAACTACTATGGATAGAAGAAAGATAAGGAATCTAGTCCTAACTCATTCTAAAACAAAGTAGGGAAGTCCAAAACAACCTGTTCCTTCTCCCACTAGCTCCTCATCATAGATTTATTTTTCCACCATGGCTCCTTTAGGACAATAGGAAGTTCTTCCATCAATTGTTGCATAAGAGGAACAAGTTTCATTACCCACCCATCCTGAAAGGAAGATGAAAATTGAAGAAAATAAACCCACTATATAAATAAGGAGACCTCTTCTTAGGATATATCAAAAAATTAATAAATAAACCCACTATATAAATAAGGATACCTCTTCTTAGGATATATTAAAGAATTAATAAATAAAAGACAATTACAACCTCCTCACCTATAGACATCAGTCAGGATGAAAAGTCAAAAAAAGAGACTAGGTTTTGGAAGACCCCTGAGGGGTTTGAAATTGAAGAATGCTCTATTGATGAGGAATATACCAAGGAAGAAGAATAATAGTCATCTTAGTCATCTATATTCATGAAGAAAGACATTAACCTCCTCAGACACATTTGGTATATAGAAGAAGAATTGAGAATGTCAAATCAGCAAGTAGTAAAAGAGGAATTGATCAAAGAGAGACTATAGAAAAATAAGTAGAATAAGGAATATTTACTCACTCCTAGGAGTTATAAACATTGGAATAAGCTATGAAATAAATATATAGGATAAGAAATGAGATAAAAAAATTGAAAGGTAAGAGATGCATTTAAACACTTCTAAGGGAAACATAATTTGTAGAACCTTCTATAGATAGATAAGGTTATTGGAAGAACCTATAGTGCTTCCCTAGAGGAACCTATAATAATTTATCTAACTTTGCCCTAGAATCAAATTAAGAGAATTATACTCTAGCTTTGGTACCCTTATACAATATATTTCCTCCTCTATTTCCCATTGCAAAAACACCTATAGTAGAAGACATTATTGATGTGAATCTTTTAGCTTACACACCTGTATAAACTAATGACCTTTTGCATTTTCTTAAGGAATGATTTGGTGATGATAAAAATCACTAAAATAAGTTGGTACAAAGATTTAAGGTATATGTTCAAACAAGAAAACAATAAGGTGAATTAAAAGAAAAAATAGAAATGGCTATAACTAAGATCAAGTATCTAAAGGAAAAGATTAATAAAGTGCATGAAATCACTTGAAATGTTAATGGAGTATAGATCATGTTCTAGGGTGTATGTTTTCTAATTAGAATATAGATGGATTAAATTTAGATATGAAAGGATCTATAATGATTAGTCTTACATATCTTGTGACCCCAAATCTTTTTTTTAAGTATATAGACATGTTGATCCTGACCTCCAAGCTCAGTTAAGTGAGTTTTACATACACTTAAGTGTTGTATCCAGTGATGCAAATTGGAATCTAAACATCTACTTGGAGGATGTATAACTAAATGCATTTTCTTAATATGTTCTTAATGAAATAGGAAAAATGAAATAAATGGAACAATATCAAAAAAAGGAAAATGAAACTACCCTAATGATCAGGGATGAATCAAACAATATATATTCTATAATAGAATAATATATCTCCTTCATGAACTCAAGTACTCCATAAGCATGGGTTATCAAAAAATAGGTAGAAGTTCAGAATCATTAGTTGGGTCTTATAGAATGTGATGCCAATCAAATTTTTCTTTCTTCTTCTCATAGATCAGAAGAATGTGTTGATGATTTAAAAATAAAAAAACCTTACTCCACTCAAAACCTTAGGGAGGCCATACATAGATTATACATGTATATTGATCTTAACAAGAGGAGAAGAGTAAAATGGTTGAGATTGATGTTTCAACATCCTTTATTTTGGTTCCCAATTATTGACTAGGAGGGAAAGGTCCTAACTGACAAACATGCTAAGAATAAAATATGGGAGAACATTGATGATGATAAAGAATTCTATATCCTTGAAGGGTTAGGCTACACTAATCCCCTTAATTTCAACAAAATTGTGGTTTCAAAATACAACCAAGGTTTTCTTGAGGTTGAGTTAGAGGTTAAGTAGGGGGTTGTGATGAAGCCACCAATTTCTATATTTTTTAGCCTCATCCATACCTAATATATATATTTATTTCTATGTAAATCCCCATAACCATCTATGACTTGTAAAAATGAATGAATGAATTTTTTATTTTGTGTGTACATTGATATATATGTGTGTGTGTGTGTGTGTGTGTGTGTGTGTGTGTGTGTGTGTGTGTGTGTTATAAATTATTGATGATTTTTCCTTGATTATATTATAATTTTGTAGCTTTATTTAACAAGAATTTGAAGGATAACATAAGGTTACAATATCTTATTTAGGCATAACACTTACAAGCTACCTAAAAAAACTATAGGCTTCACCTATAAGCTACTCATAACCACTACAGGTTTCTCACAATAGCTATAACATACACCTATAGGCTATCTAAAGCCACTAAAATTTACCAATATTATCTATAGGATTCACCTACATATTTCCCATAGCCACTGCAGAGTGTCCATAGCAACTATAGGCTTCACCTACAGGTTGTTCATAGTCACTATACAAAATATGGCTATTATTCTGATAACATCTTAAGGATGCATCCAACTATCTTGGGAACCAAATGGATGACTATAAATGACCATAGTTGTTGTATTGACTCCCTACATGCAAATAAATTTTGATGTACTACCAAATATGTTAAAGACAAGGACAATGAGGAGACAAAAAGAAATAAAATAGTAAAATAATATACCTTATCCTTAATCTAGTCAAGCCTACAAGAAGTAACTTCAGTTATTAACCATTTTAAGGTTTACTGAGGTAGTTTCTAGAGTATTTATATTTTTCCTAGTTTGGCGTCTTTAGTTAGAAGTTAATATACTACCTTATGTATTTGATGGTAGAACCTAGATCAAATTAGGAATTAGTGATTTGAAATTGAAAATTAGATTATTAATATAACTATAGAAGTCATTACATTATAATATTATATAACAATCTTTAATTTCTACAAATTTGAGTAATGAGAAATTTGATTCTATAAGAAGCTTTTGAAAATGTCTTAAAGAAGTATTGGAACTCAATTTTGAATGAGGAAGGGCCCCCTTGAAAAGAGTTATAGTGAAGATCCTAACCCTCCTTAGCTAAGAGTATATAAGCAGATTTAATTATTAATCTGATCATATAAAGTGTGATTCATTTATGATTTATAAGTGTGAATTATTTATATATTTTTGTCATAATAGTTTCATATTATAACTATCTGGTGAATTCAAGATAATTTATGAATCAATAATTCATATATAGTGTAGACATTCTTGAAAAGTATATGCACCTTAGGTTGATAATTAATGTTAATCAAACTAAAAAATATTGTATTCACTAGGTAATTAGTTTGCATAACAAGGGCCATAGTAGCTAGCGCAATATCTTTGAAGATCCTACCTTCATTATCTATTGATAGATAGAGCTCTATTTCTTCTCTCAATTGTTGTTTGTAGGATGCCATGACTTTTAACTGCTAATGATTTCACTTGGGTCACTTTTATGTAGTGTTTATGGTTTTAGAGCTTTAATGGCATGATATATCCTCACTCTAGCTTATACGTGCATTGGATTTTATTTGGACCTTTGCCTTTATACATTCACATTTTTTAGCCCTCAAGATCTTTTATTTTTCTATTTCTACTTGTCTGGTGGTTATGTGGCAATGATTTGGACCTTTCATAGTATTTTTCATAAATGCCTTTGAGCATTATCCATTGGTATTTAAAATGCCTTATTTTCTTTGATTTTTTGGATTAAAATCCTTGATTGGAGTGAGCCATTGATTATGATCTAGGCTCTTGCTTGTTAATCATATATTTGGTTCCAACACCCTATGGTTATGCAACTTGGCACCTCTATATCCCTTCTGAGTTCCTTTGAAAATTTATTGGTGCTTTATCACCATTAGATCATAGATCATGATGAAACATCAATTTTTTGATCATCCATCAGTTCTAACTTGAATGTGCTTTTTCCATGTATTGAGCCTATGGGATCTTAGGACTCCATTGAAAAGTCCATAGGGTCTTCATGTCATTAGATAATCCTCCTATGATGAATCACGAGTCATTGATCTACAAATATTTCCAAGCTTTAAGTTATCACATCATTAAGGTGGGACTTAGGTTTAGACCGCTTAGGCTAAGGTTTATTTCATGTTTATTAAACATGGAATAAAATTTAAGATAAATCATTTATGCCTGTGTTTTATGGATTTATACAAAGGATACCATGGCTAAATAGTTTAGGCCAAAGTTTATACAAAACACAATATAAAATTTGAGCTAAAATATTTATGTCAAGCCTATAGAATATGCTCAAAGGGTTTAAAATGATATAATGGTCAAATGTTAAATAGGGTTTTATTGCATTAACAAACACATGAAAACCTTTGGTTAGAAACACTTAGTATATGTTCTACATAACAAAGACTATTTTAAAACAAGACTTAGTATAAGTCTATAGTTTAAGGTTCATGGTATTTGAACAAAGTGCAATGGCGACCTTAAAGTATAGACATAGATTAAATTTGTTTTGCATATACTTAGACCATAAGACTATTTTCATATTTATATATTGCATATTTCTAGTGTTTGAGCATCTTTTGAGGGCTTTCATTAGTTTACATGGAAATTCTAGAGCTTTTTAGCAACATTCTGGAGTCTATTTTGATCTTGAGTAAAATAATTCATTTTCTTAAATTTGATGGACTCATAGACATAAAATACATCCTTGTGATCATCAAAATATATTTAAACAAATGTAAATTTTAATATAGTGAAACTTTTAATTTTACGAGATTAAAGTTGATGATCACACAGATGTCAATTACGTCTTTGTGGATGCCGAATGATGATCATACAAACATCAATTTGAAGCTCATCAGCTTAATATGACCCAATGCAAGAGTGCCACTTGGCACCTCTATAGGACTCCCTAAGATCTTGGACTTAATGTGCTCTATTGGATTGAGGTCCTACATGTGAGATTCATAGTATCATGATTGTAGAACTTACTCATGATTAGTTATTTTTATCAAAAAAGACCCATTTTCTTTTAATCCTCTAATGTAAGGGTGCCATATGTCAATATTTTAGGCCTTTCATAGTCTTTTTACCTTTAAATTATGCCTCAATCTATCTAATCAAGTTTTTGTGATGAAGCAAGAACCATTAGATGAAGGCTAAGGGCATAACTTTGTCAGAGCATTCATGCCATGAGATCATTTTCTCATGATGAAGTGAAGATTGTGAGATCTTATAAGATGCATGTTGTTTAAGTCTAATATTAGGCCTTTCTCACTCCATTGGATCAAATACCATGATAAAGTGAGCCTCATTAGATCCTACAAGATATAAGGATGTTAATTTAGGACCTAAAATGATATAAAAGACTTAGGATAAGGTGTTAAGGATAATTTCTCATTCATATTAATAAATATGATGGGACCTTAGGATTAAAACTTTAGGCTAAGTTATAAATCAAAGGGACTAGGCTAGAAAATATTAAAAGGGACCCTAAAAAGTTAACATTAGACCTAGTTAGAAATATAAAGAACATAAAGGAGGAAAATATAAAGGGGACCAAGCATTTTTAGGCTAAGTTTTAGTCATGTTAAATAACATTACTAAGATTAAGATATGAAATATATGATTAAGTCCAAAGTGCATTTTAAAAATGTTCCCACCAATTTATCTCCTGCTAGTATTCAAATTGGAACTGAGGGTATTACCAAGGTTTTAGAACATGAAATTCTTAGGAAGAACACCATAGAACCTGCAACTAAAGACACAAAAATAATTTATTAGTAATATTAGGTATATTTGAAGAAAAATATGATTAATAAACCTATTTTTAACAAAGTGGATGATCTTAAAATTCTAAAAAAGATCCTAACAAGCCATATTTTCATGCTTAATATTTAGGGTTTCTTAAGGGTCCAAATTTTCATTAATGGGGGTATTTTGGCCTCAACAAATGACAACTCATGGGGGAAACATAGTAATACATTAGAACTTAGAGACTCTAACTTAGACAAATAATTAGGTCATCCACTCCACTTGATCAATATCATTATCTAGATCAGATTATGGTTGAAACATACCTTGTACTTATAGATTTAAGGTCAAATATCAAGACATATCCACACTATGTGTGTGCTTTGATTCCACTTACTCTTTGCCATGGGGTTCAAGAAACACATTACAAGTTAAAAACCCTTAATCATTAAAATTGACTTGGATCATGTTTAGATATTCATTAAGAACCATGCCTCTATCTCAAGGAAGGCTTGGGCATTGCTCTGCTACTAGTCAAGTGTCTATATCCATGATAGAGATGCATTTGGATCTACTCAAGTCCTTCCTCCACTACTAGTCAAGCATCCATAAACCCAGTGGAGATTATCAAAATCACATATGCTTATAATACTTTTATTTTGTATTGAATCCTTCTTTTTTACATTCTATTTAGATCTATATGCTTTCATCAAGGTTGGGAACTAAAAAAGCTAGGGTTTAGGATTTGGTCAAGTGATTGATTTTTGGAGAACCACTTATGGATACAAACCTTACACCAAGAAAGGATGTTGATTATGGTCTAGAGTGGCTAAAATTATAGTTTGAGTTCTCACTCTACAATTGTAAATTTTATTTAAACCAATTTGAGGTCAAGAAAATGCTTAAGTTATTATGGAATGATTGGTTTCTTCCATTAGTATTTAATAATTTATTCAAATAAAAATATTAGGATTGCATCTTAAAACCATATCCATCATATGCATGAAGTAGACACTTATATTTCTAAATTTTAAGCATTTCAAGAAAACTACCTGACTTAAAGCTCAAGATTGTCCAAAAGGACTTATTAGAATCAATGAACAAGGCAACCAAATCAAACACATAATATAACATAGGAAAGAAAGAAATCAAAGTAAATAAATATATAAATGGTTATATACAAACAAGGGACAAGAAAGAAAGAACTTTAAATAAACTAATTAACCTACCTATATTAAATATAACCATCTTATAGTTTAATCCATAAAGACCTCAAGAGCAGTAAATAAGTACTGCTTAAGGTACTATCCATTGGTGGGAAGTGTGAACTATATTCCTTGTAGATATTTGTGTTTGAAGGTGTTATTCCCCATAGTTTCTAAAACCTGATAGGAGCCAATCCACAAAGGTGTTAATTTTCCATGTTTTCCCTTAGGCTTAGATGCTTTGTCCCAAAGGAGAACTAGTTCCCTTTGTTTGAACACTTTAATATTGGATCATTTATCAAACTATATTTTCATTGTGGTTTAATGTCTACTAAAATTAGGAAAGGCTTTCTCCCTTACATTTTACATCTGAATTATGTCCAACAATGTTGAGTTCACTAATTCTTGAACCTCTTCCATATATTCCTACATGAATATGTATGTGGGAAAATTAAGAGTGATAGGGAAGATTAGTTCCTATAAATACATGAATAGAGAAGGTGATGCCTTCAAGGATTGTTTAATCTTGATACTATCTACCCATAATGCATACTTGAGTAACTTATGCCAAGTCTTGGGTTTGCCTTCAGCAAATTTCTTAATTACTTTCATCAAATTTTTATTGGTAGACTTCAAAACTTCATTCCGTTGGGGATAATGGTTGGATGAAAAATTAAAATAAGTACCATTATTATAATCCCTTTCAATCATCTTAATAGATGAAAATACAGACCCATTGTCACACATTAGAGAGACTGGAGTTCCAAATCTAGTATAAATGTTATCCTCCATGAAGTTAATCACTTCTTTTACTCTACATTGTTTAGTGGATACAACTTCAACCCACCTTATATAGTAATATATGGTAGTCAAGATGAATTTTTGACCTTTAGATGAATTTAGGTTGATTACTCCTACAAATTCTAACCCCCATTATGAAAATGGTTTGTCAAACATGACTAGTTATAGAGGCATTGATAACTTAGGCTCCTTAGTGCTAAAAATATATCAAGAGTGGGATTCTCTCACATTCTTGTGATCATCCTTAAATATTGTTGTCCAATAGTAGCTAGCTCTAAGAATATTGTGTAGTAGTCTTCCATGATGGGTGTCCATTTCCAAACCTCTCATGCAAGGTAATCATGATTTGATTAACTTCTTCTTTTGAAACACACCTGAGGTAGACTCCCTCAAAGTTTTTCCTATATAATACTCCATTCTTAATCAGATAATGAGCATATTTGAGCCTTATATCCCTCTTTTGGTCCCTTGTCATCTTTGTAGGATAAGCACCATTAATTAACAAATGAATAATAGAATTATACAATTTAATAGCTTGAAATTTCTACTGATCAACTTGCATAATACTTAAATTAGGGCTAGTATTAACATTCATTTGGATCAGACCTTGGCACCTTATAAGTTTTGCTATTTTCATTTCTATGTCATAATCCTACACAACTAACACCCACTTACCTATGTGTTCTCTGAGCTCATTCTAGCTTAACATAAGTTTTGTATCAGGGTTAGGTAGAATATAATGCACCTTATTTATAAGGATATATTTCTTAAATTTATTTACAAGATTACTAATGCATATGCCTAATTATCAATCAATGAATAGTTTAACTCAACATTATTAAAATTAGTGCTCATAAAAGCTATTGGGTGATCACACCCTTCAACTTTATGAGTTAATAAAATAGCCGTGGTATGATCAGAGAAAAATGAATAGAGGTATAAGTCCTTTGAAAATTCAAGACTTATTAGGACTATAGCCTGGCTAATGGCATTCTTAATGTCATTGAATGCCTTTCTAGATTCTTCATTCCATGATACCTTGGTATCCTTCTTTAGCATGTCATTTAATGGCTTGATAATCTTTACAAATCCAAAAATGAATTTCCTTACAAATTTTATCTTACTAAAGAATGATTTTAGCTCTTTCCTACTATTTGAGGGTTGTATTTTAGATATAGCCTTTACACTTTTAAGATCCATATATATTTGATCCCTGGTTGTAACACGTCCTAACATTTTACCTTTAGTAACATAGAAAATAATTTTCTTAGGGTTTAAGGAGATCACATACCTTATGCATCTTTCAAAAACTTGTTGTAAGTGAATGAAGTGATCTTCCCTATTTTTAAAAGAAAACTATTAGATCATCCATATATATAATAATACACTTACCAATCAGACCATATGAGGCATGGTCTATACCTCTTTGAAAAGTAACTCCTACATTAATTAGCCCAAAGGACATCTTTTTATAAGTAAAAGTTCCCCACTTTGTTCTGAAGGTTTTTTTAATCATGTCTTCTATGTCAACCAACACTTGCTTGTAACCTAAATATCCATCAAGAAAAGACATCATAACTAAACCTAAAATAACTTAAATAACCTAGTCAAGAGAAGGTAGAATATAGTTATCCTTCTTAGATGCTTTGTTTAAATTTATAAAATCAATATAGAGCCTAATCTTACCATTCTTCTTCCTAATTGCCACCAAATTAGCCACCTAGGTAGAATGCCTAATGGGGAAGACTATCCTAACATCTAGTAGTCTATTAACCTCTTTAAAAATCATTATCTCTAAGATAGGGTTTATAATCTTCTTTTTTTCCTAAATGGTTTATAGTTTTCTTTTAGAGGGATGGTGTGAGTTATGATCTTAGGATCAAATGTCTTCAAGTCATCGTAGGACCATGTTATGACATCCTCGTATTGGGTAAAGAGCTCTTTAACTTTCTTGATCTCAATATTTGTGTAGGCTTTTCCAACATTTACTATATAGGGTTGATCTTAGAGACTAAGATCAATAGTATTAGAGTCCTTCCTAGTCACCTTAGAAATCTTAGAAATATTAGCCAATTTATCTTGATCAAATAGTCTCTCTAAATAAATCATCCCCTTAGGGATATTATTATCATTCAATTGAATTACTTTACCATCAAACTTATCCTTCTTAGATGCATTTTCTTTAGTCTCATCAATAATATGGGCATCAAATGATTTTAAATTGGCCATGAAATCCAATATCTACTAATCATCACTAAAAAATTGAAATTGGTTAACATTATCAAGCACAAAAGGATAAGGAATCAACTTAATGTTAAATTTGGGGGAATCTTGGTTAGGCATGAGGTTGGTTGTAGTAGATGCCAACTTATCAGTAGCTTGGTTTTCTTCTCTTGGGATGGAGGTAATGCTAAAAGCATCAAAGGACTAAATCAAACCCCAAAAACTAAACTTATCTCTTAATATATGAGAGCTTGCATTGGTATTTAATTGTTACTTGGTTGACCACTAGTATTGAATCCCCATAAACTAATAGTTTTTTAACCTTACTCTTTTAACCAAATTAAAACCCAGGATGAGGGATTCATATTCATCAATATTGTTAGTGCAAGGGAATGGGAGTCTATAAGAAGAATGGTATTTCTCACCAATGGGGTTGGTAAGGACAATACCTACTCTAGATCTATCCTTGCACCTAGCACCATAAAAATTCAATTCCCATAGTCTAGGAATAACATGGGTACTCTTAAGATCACATACCTTATTAGTATCTAGAGTGAAAAACACTAAGTTTGAGTCAATTATGTTGACCCTCACATTCATATAATTATACTCCATTATCATGTGTTTCATCCTTAGTTCTCTCTCAACCCTATTTTGATTAGGAACTCCCTTCTAAGATAGCCACAAATGTGAGCAATCTGTGGACAGATAACGATTCAGGACCTTAGTCCACTCCCTACTCAACAAGATTCCATAAATATTAGGTATATCAAAAACTTGAATTGTAATGAATTATTGCACTCTAGGATAAAAAAACTAGTTGTATATGTGCATTTAAAAGTTCCCCAATAAATTTAGGTTTAGATTTGTCTAAGTGGGTGACAACCCTATCAGAATTAATAGGTGTCAAGGAAAATTATTTTCATATAACTAAAGGCATGAAATTGGTAGATAAACCTAAATATAATAATAAATTATGCAATTACATACCAAACATCTTGATAGTGAGTAAGAAAGGAGGAGATTTAGCTTTGGCTTTATCCATAGTCACATTGGCATGATCAGCCTTGGGTGGCTTGTTGGACTTATTTAACCAAGATTCAAACAAGAGGTCTATTTTTTATATAATCTATGTAAGTTAATGTAATTTACTATTATAGTTTATCCTATTCATGTCTTCAAAAATGTTATATCTAGTTTTATTAGAATTGGGGATTTCAATATTGGGTTTAGAAGTACTCCCTTCAGGTGGCTCTAGATTATTGCTTGAAGAAGTGTCTAGAGTAGTTATAAAGTTTAGAGGCATTGAGGTAGTCAAGGGATGCCTCTAATATCTATTCCTCAAGGGTTAGGTCTTCTTCAAGAATTTTTGAAAGGCTTAGATCTCCTTAGGGATCTCATTAGGTTTATTTTGCTCTGGAATGAGGAAATCAAAATTTTCAACAATGAAGGCTTGATCAAATCACTTGGATCCTGAAGCACTTGCACCACTTTCCTTGTTAGGGACTACATCAAATGTTTCTAAAACCTCTTGGAAAGCCTCAAAGGCTTTACAATATTCAATACAGTCAATTTTACCATGATTGGTTGTGCAATGTACTCTATAATAATTAGTTAATGTAATGTGAGTAAGGTTAATGTCCATGGTCTTCTTTTCATAAGATGGATTATTATTATTATTATTATTATTATTATTATTATGAAAAATATCATTCTAAAATCTATTATTTGTCTTATTATCCTTTGAAATGAGAAGTTCCTACTAGATCTTTTAGCAGTATTTCCACCTTATTTTTACATATAAAGAAAATTAGTGCTCAACTCTTGGACCATTTTTAGGATAGATTCATTATAACTTTTATGGGTTTCAAAATTATTTACCTCATTATTGTTAGTAGACGGTGTTAAATACCTTTCATCATTTGTATTAGAGCCATTAGTAGGATGATTTAAGAATCATAAGTTATGATTGGGAGCAACATGACTCAATAGAAATTGATTTAATTTTGGGAGTTGATTTAAGGATAGAATATTTTGGTTGTTGTTTGGAAAGACATTTAGAATGGGAATATTTGGGTTAACATTTAGAATAGAATATTGCATTTTTCCCTAGGGATGCATCTGATCATTGATGGTTACTACTTCAAAATAGGCCCTTGCTAATGAAGTTATAAGTGGAATGGATGTCTTCAAAAATATAGATGTCATGTAATCTACTATATTTTTAAATATTTATAGAGCTAAAATATCATCAAAGTTATAGGGTTATATGGTCTTGCCATACATTTTATAAAATATGGCATTAAATAAATAATAGGCTCACTTACATCTTTTCTAATGGTTGTGAATTGATGGTAAATAATATAAGTTCTAACAATCTTACCAAATTGATCTATAACAACATCAGTGAAACCATCCCAACTAGTGATGTAATTATCATGTGAGTTTAATAACCATTCATAAGAAATGTCATTATGGGTAAAGGGTAATAATATCCAAGCCACATCCTCATGCATAACATTTAGAAACCTTAAGGTATTTTTAAAATATTTAATGTGCTCTTCAGTAGTTGTAATACTAGGTGGACTAAATGTAGGCAAAATCTTCTTAAGCTTATATGGGAGACCATGTACCACACTTAGAACATTTATTAATGGTTATCCCAACCAAGCCATACTTGGATGAATGTTGAATTCTAATGTACCTTAAAGAGGTGAAGTTGAAAAATATTTGGATCTCCTACATCTACCTTTGACACTTAGCCTTTCTATGAACCTCAACTTCAAGAAAAGGTTCCCTTGTCTTTGAGTCTGATCTAGTTCAAATATTTAGTAATTTCAACTTAAAGTGTGAATATCCTATTTTAAATATGATTTATTAAGCTAATATTTATAAGGAATAAGGATTAAACTTGCACATTAAACACATTTTTCACAGATTACATAAAAATAGTAAAGGACATTGTTCTTCACCTAAAATAGTTCAAAGATGAATCCAATTATGATAATATGATCTCTATTTATAATTTAATCTCAAATAAACTCATATATATGAAATATATGCCATTATTTGATCTAATCAAGCCATCTTAACCTCAAATACTATAGATTTTAAAATTTCATGTTAAATTTACTAAAACTAAGCATCAAATCTCAAAGAGCCTTGATCTTTATCTAAGGAATAACAAATATACTCCATAAGCAATAAATATTAATGATATTTTTAATTATAAGTAAATAATTTACTTAAAAACCTAGAGATATACTAATATTAGATCAAAACATGCTAAGATGAACAAAGATTTAAAGAATTCATGGAGATGATCCTTGGCCCTCCTTCTATTGGCATTATAAATGATTGTCGATGTCTATAAATGCACCATAAATGTTCTTAGTTCTCAAATAACACTTATCATTTTATAATTCCAATAGTTTAGAGCACAAGTAGTAGGATGTGGAAACTTGATGTCATCTATGGTGAAATAGCATTAGAGATATGTATGAGTGTTCCAAAAAGTTTATAATAAGTGATGGTTGGAAGCCATCATGGTCCATTCCTTGTGAATTGTAAAGGATATATGTAAACTTGGTGAATTATAATCCAAAATCAAGATACAAACTAATCTATATGTATTTTTATAATAAAGTTTAAACTAAAATGATTTGGTGTAGAAAAGGAGCAAATAAAAGGGTAAGGTAGAAAATAAAATGAGTGATTTTTTATCTTAGTCTCAAATATTATGACAAAGCATCAATTAAAATTGAGTATACATTCAAAATAATATATAATTCAAAATAGCCTAATCTAAGATTTCACTATATATCAGGCAAACTTTGAAGGATAATGTAAAGAATCACAAGTAAGAACTAGGTTTAATTTTAGAGATTTACTACTAAAATCGAATAGCATTTACACATATAAATATAGAGAAAAATTAAGTGAATAAAATCAGAGATACCTCAAATAATATAGCATATGCATAAATTAGAAACCCTATGATTAGAAAATGTAACCTAAAATTCAAATAAGCTATTAAAATTTATGACATAGAACTAGCAATTGAGAGAAAAAACTATGTTAGAAATTGACATATCAAACATGGACAATCTTTGCATAACTGCTTGATTATATTAATTTATCTAAGAATACAATTTTTTCTCAAGAATTCTCCTCCTTTATAAGATGGTGATACATGCATTTTATAGAAAGATAAGGTCGTACACTGGTCAGTTACAACATATAGGCATACAAAAGATAAAGATAATTGTCCTTCCTTAAAAAGTTATAAAATGCACTTGTCTTTCACAATTAGACTAACCTTGAGGTAATATACTAATATACTATCATATTCCTTAAAAAATAATAATATTATTATAAATATTATAATGTTTTTTATAAAATGAATATTATCTACTAGGTGGGCCCGTTATTGAAGAGTCCCCTTATTGATTCTACAAAATCTCCATTGATTTTTGATGTTGGTGTTTGATGAGATCTAGGTCCATATCTAGATTCATGAAGTATAATTCTTATTGATCAACCAAGTCATCCAAGTCTCTATCATCCTTAGCCATAACTTCCTTTATGTTCCTTTCCTTTGTAATTTTATCCTCAACTATGAAGTTCATATACAAGATTCTTCTATTTTCTCTACTAGACTAGCCTTAGATCTTACTCTAAATATATTGAATTACAAAGGTGACCCTATGCTTGTATTCAACTTAATTAAGTATTCTAAGGGTAGTGGTCTTGGTAGGATTTACAAACATATTTCCTAGGAGTTTCTCAATTTTAATGATCAATCCTCTATCATCTGTTAGAATCCTATTCAAATTCTTTGTCCAAACACTTAGACCTTTGACCTTATCTACTATTATTCCAAATATGGTGTTCAAATGAGCTAAGATAATTTTTTTAAATTGTCAGTGAGATCCCTTACTTGGGTCTCTATTTTTTGCCATTTTTTAATTAATCCCTAGCTACTTCACCTTGTTGGCTTAGGGAATATTGCCTTATATTTATTAAAATCAAAGAATTAAACATATAAAATAATGAGGCCTCAAACATATATATCATGGTGCTAGGTACTAACAAAATGGCTTGTGTTTCTAGAATTTCCTTTTCTCTTTCCAAATTTTATATTATTTTTTTCATAGCTTAGATCCCAACCTTTTTTTGAGATAATTCAGCCTCAATCAAGCTCTCGAAATCCTCCTCATGGATAGGAGATTTACCAAGTTATTTCCATCCTAATGGGGTTAAACCTATAAAGGTTTCAAACTTTTGGAAGCTGAATTCTTTAACTCCCACCATGGCTTTCTTGGTGGTGACCATTTCTAATATAGCTATATATAAATTAAACTTCATGGTGGTGGATGACCCTATGAATTTTATAGGCTCTAAGACCTCTACACTTGTGTTACCTGATGCTCCTAGAGCATAAATTTTCTTGCTCTCTAGTCCTAAAGTGACCATAATTATTCTTTCTTCCTTCTCATTCATTATATTCCTAATTCATGGCTTGATATCTTTGTGTATATCTATGTTGAAAACCTTCATGAGTGTCCATGAGTGGGATAAATAAGGGACCTTATATAGTTTACCATAAATGAAATATTTAAGGATGATTGGTCCATGGATGGAGAATTCTTGATTGAATAGGTTGATCTCACTAGTAGGATGTGTGGGAATCAACTTTGGTATTTTAGGTCTAATAGGGACCAATGCCATTTCTACCTTCCTCTTCTATTTATGGCCCAATGGGACCACATATAGAATAATCTCTTTTCCTTTCTCTTCACCAGGTTCCCCTTCTTGGATTTGAAATTCTTCATTTTGTTCGCCTTTATTATTTGTTTCATATGCTTCTTCAAGTTCTTTGAGGGCACTCTCAAATATTTCATCTAGCCCTAACGCAATCATGTC
Source organism: Torreya grandis (assembly GCA_037957365.1). NCBI lineage: Eukaryota > Viridiplantae > Streptophyta > Pinopsida > Cupressales > Taxaceae > Torreya > Torreya grandis. The sequence goes on from JARHVA010004548.1 coordinate 864,334, forward strand.
CAAATAATAAATTAGTGAAGGTGGTCTTTGGGGAAGTGCTAAAGATGAGGGTCCCTTTTCAGGTCTCTCTTATAGCTTTTACTTTCCATGACTTTGTTCAATTTGTCTCTGAAGTGGTGGATACTTCATTTGAGGTTGCTTTTGGGATGGCCTAGAAGATGAGGGAAGCAAGTTATATTGGAGAGGATGTATCGACCAAACCTCTCATATTGGTTTATCCTCACTTTTTAACCTATGATCCAGGTTAATGTTATGCCCTTTAATCCTCACCAACACTTCTTCATAGTTCTTTTCATTAATTTAAATAGAGTTATACACACTAACCTGATGCATATACATAGTTTTGGGTAGCTTCTTATCCTTCAAATGATCATGTACTATGTTTTTAGGGTCCCACATTTTGAGTTCAACAAATTGAAACCCAAATGAGTCCCTAAGTTTGGACATGATTTGTACTTATTTCCAATATTTTAACATGGTCCTTCAAATAATTAGAGGGAAGGGATGGAGAAGATCCTTCTTCTTATCCTTACAAATTTTATAAACTCCATTGATGATTTGGGAACTGATTTCTTGCTCAACCATCTTTCATAGTACATAAATAGACAATCTATATGATGAGGACATGACTCCCTTAATCCTAATAATTACTATATAGAACCATATGTCGCCCATCATCTCTACATATTTATTGATTAGTGGATGGATTTTAGGTATGGAAAAACCCATAAAAGACTCTACTATAGTTGGGTAGACACATTCATAGATAAATTGCATATGGTTGATGTACTTGAAAATGTGTAATTTAGAGTAATGGTTGGAAATGGTGGTTGGAGCTTGTGGAGATTAGTTCTTAATGCTAGGGAAGTTGACAAAATCAAGTAGGGCATCAAGTAAATAAGAAATTATGTAAAATTTCTTTCCTATTTTTTTATTAATGGTAGTGAATTGGTGCCCTAGGTGAATATTGATTAGTTATCCAATAGAGGGTGAGATTTTATTGAATAATGAAGTATACATATGAAACCTAGGTCATGTTTACATATGTGGTGGAAGGGGTATCCTAATGCTCAGTTTAATAGGGTCATGATTATCCTGATTCCCTCTCTAATTTGTACAAAGGGAATCCTTCCTTCAAGGTCCTTAAACACATGGTTCCCTTAGAGTAACCATGGTCAAAGGATAGTTTCCAAGTCGTGATTTTTAGTCCACTCTTTAATTTGGGTCAAGTATATATGGGTCTTGGGAATCTTGTAGTATGTTTCAAAGGTAATAGGGGATATGTATGCAACCTTTTTGGAGGACCTTTAATGGATGATCTAGTCATTATTTTTTTTACAATTAATAAATACAAGAGTAAAGATATATATAGGATAGAGCAACTTAGTCTTGGTAGTGGTAGAGTGAAGGCCAACCATCTGAATAATGACCAGGTCATGGTATTTTATGTTGATAGTATAAATCCTCTATTCCTCCTTGGTGATGGGTTGTAATTTTTCCATGGTGAATAAAAGTTAAAACCAGTTTTTGTTACTATTTTTTAGGGTCATAGTATCTAGCTCGATATCTTTAAAGGTATTTCCTTCATGATCTATTGATAGATAGATCTTTGTCTCTTCTCTTAGTTGTTATCTATAGGCTATCATGACTTCTACATGCTAATTTTTTACCCTATATTTTAAATCAATTTTTGTGATAAATCTTTTGCTCTCATAAACATAATCAAGCTATATTTGGATAGAATTATAAACAATTGAGTTCACTTGGGTTCCTTTTATGTAGGCTTTAGTGTTTTAGAGATTTAATGGTAGGATATATCCAAACTCTATTCTATACATGCCTTGGATTTGATTTGGACCTTTTCCTTTATATTTTTGCATTTTCAAGCCCATAAGATCTTTCATTTATCCATTTTTTCTTACATGGTGCTTATGTGTCAATGATTTGGACCTTTCACAACATTTTTCATAAATGCCTTTGAGCACTAGTCATTGGTATTTAAAATTTCTTATTTGCTTCATTATATTGGATTAAAATCCTAGATTGGAATGAGTTATTGATTGTGATATAGGCTCTTTCTTTTCAATTGGATCTTTTTTTCTATTTCCCTATGGTTATGCTGCTTGGCACCTCTATAGGTCTTTAGAGTTCCTTTGAAAATTCATTGGTGCCTATGTACCATTCGATCAATGATCATAATGAAGAGTGAACCATTAGATAATCCATCAATTTTACCTCAAATTTTTTTCTCATCATACATCAAGCCCATATAATCTCAAGACTCCATTGAAAAGTTCATGGGGTCTTCATGTCATTGGATCATCCTCCCATGATGAAGCATGAGTCATTGATCTACAAAGATGTCTAAGCCTTAAGTTAGAACATTATTAAAATAGAACTTAGGTTTAAACCTCTTAAGATAAGGTTTATTTCATGTTTATTAAACATGGTTTAAAATTTAGGCTAAAGTTTTTATGCCTAATTTTTTTTGGATTTATATAAATGATACCATGGCTAAATATTTTAGGCCAAAGTTTACACTATGTTAGATAAACACAATGTACACTTTGAGATAAACATATTTAAGTCAAGCCTATAAAATATTCTCAAAGGGGTCAAAATGATATAATGGTTCAATTTTAAATAGGTTTTTATTGCATTAACAAACACACTAAAACATTTGGTCAGAAACTCTTAGTCTAAGTTATGTAACAAAGACTCTTTTAAAATAAGACTTAGTATAAGTCTATAGTTTAAGGTTCATGGTATTTTAACAAAATTCAATGAGGACCTTAAATTATAGACTTAGAATAAGTTTATTTTTCATATACTTAGATCATAAGACCATTTCCATATTTATAGATTGAATATTTCTAGTATTTGAACATCTTCTAATGGTTTCCATTAGTCTACATGGAAATTCATGAGCTTTCAAGCAACCTTTTAGAGTGTATTTTGATCTTGAATATAATAATTCATTAGCTTAAATTTTATTCCCTCATGGACATAAAATAAATACTTTTAAACATTGAATGATATCCATACAATTTTTTTTAAGCTAGTAAAACTTTTATTTCTATGGGCTTATAGTTGATGATCACGCAAATGTCAACTATGCCCTTATGAACATTGAATGATGGCCACATGAATGTCAATTTTAAGATCATCAACTTCTTATGACTCAATGTGATATTTCCACTTGGCACCTCCATGGGTCTTCCTAATATCTTGGACATAATGTGTTCCATTAGATGGAGGTCCGATGAGTAAGCAATAGCTATAAGATCATGATCTAGGAGCTTGATCATGATTGATTATTTTTATTAGGTAGAACCCATTTTTTTCATCCTAAAATGTAAGGGTGTTTCATGTCAATCCTATAAACCTTCTTTAATCCTTTAATATTTCAATTGTGCTTTTCTTTATCTGATGAAGTCTTCACAATGAAGTGAGAACCATTGGATGAAAGCTAAGGGTATAACTTTGTTGGGGGATTTTCACTATTGGATCCTTTTCCATTTATGAAGCATGGATTATTTGATCTTCTAAGATGCATATTGTTTAAGTTTAAGATCAATCCCTTCTTGCTCTATTGTATCAAATACTATGATAAAGTGAGGGTCATTAGATCCTACAAGATTTAAGGAAGTTAAGTTAGGACCCATGGTGATATAAAAGACTTAGGCTAAGGTGTTAAGGCTAAGATCTCATTTCTATTAATAAATATGATAGGGCATTAGGATTAAAATTTTAGGCTATGTTATGAATTTAAGGGACTAAGCTAGGAAATATTAAAAGGGAGCGTACAAAACTGACATTAGACCTAGTTATAAATATAAATAACTTAAAGGGGGAAAATAATAAAGGGACCAAGCATTTTTAGGCTAAGTTTTAGTCATGTTAAAAAATATGACTAAGCTTAAGAAATGAAATTTATGCTTAAGTCCAAAGTGGGTTTTAAAAGGTTCTCTCCAATTTACCTCTACCAGTATTTAAATTTGATGAGGGTTTTACCATGGTTTTAGAACATGAATTTCTCAGGAAGAACACAATGGAAACTTCGACTAAAGACACAAAGATCATTTATTAGAAATTTTAGGTAGATTTAAATAAAAATATTATTAATAAACATATTTGTAATGAAATGGATGATCTTCAAATTCTCTAAATGATTGTAACATGCTATATTTTTATACTTAACTTTCAAGTTTCTCAAGGGTCCTAATTTTCAAAAATGGGGGTGTGTTGGCATCAACAGATCCTACATGATTAATTAAGTATTTGAGATGGTAGATAGGAAATTAATTTGAAAGTTGAAGCTTAGAATTCAAGAGAATCATAATTTTATTTAATAGACACTTTGACCCACATTTATTCAATTTGGATTGACAAAATGATCATGGAAGTACCTCAAGGGTCATTATAGGATGTTCAGATGCTCTATGTGTGAATTAAAATCATAATTATGATTTAACATCCAAAGGATATGTGTTTACATGATTTTCCATTAGAATGCTGCCTTTTATTTTAATTTCACTCTAATTTATCCTCCCTTTAAGGCTAATCAATCCTAGCTATCATCTTTACTTATTACCACCACATGTGAATCCACATAGACTACTTGCTGACATAGAGGCTGTGTAGGCTTTTTTTAGATTTTACCATGTCATTTTTGACATTTCTATAATTATGCATGCATCTTTCTTAGGGATAATATATGCACTAAATCCTAAACACTTTGGAATTTGTTGATTTTTAATGAGCTATGTATATATGGATTCTTGTAGAGAATATATGTTAAATGGGAGTGTGCACCTTTAATAATTCTTATAGTCTATCACTCTTACATGTAGTCTATGTACATGCTTATCTTTAGCACTTTAAAGTATTATGTTTAATTTCATGTTTGATTAATGTTTGACCTATGCATGACTTGATACTTTGATGCCTCCTATGAAAGGTAGTGCACAAGGCATTTTTGTGAAATGATAGGCACAAAGAACTTCCTAAAGATGAGCATGTAGAAGGAATGAATATCTCAAGCATGCTCTTGAAATCATAATATATGATCTATGCACTTATTTCTCACCATTGTTTGAAGTCTTAAAACCTTGAAAATATAACCTATACACACTTATAGTTATGTGTTTCTCATAAGAGTGTGAAAATAATTTTCATGAGACATGTAATGGGGTTCTTTGCATAGGAACACATAAATACTTGATTGAGGCATAGATATATCTTTAATTCCAAATTTGGGAACTTATGGGGGACATTTACATGTGATCTTACTACTTATAAACTTGATATTATGTAAGTGTGAAAGACTACTATAGGGTATTGTGAGTATTGTGTGGGGTGGAGTGACTTGAGGAGTTATCACTTTTAATGGCCTTTGCATGTCATTTGCATACTAAACAAGTATAAGTAGTCTAGAACCAATATATTAGGTGTGGAGTCATCTATAAACCTTTGATCTTTTATCCCTAATGTGATTAGATGTGATAAGCTTATCCAACCTTACAATAAATTAAGATATCTTTATTAGAGAGTAAACAAAGCAAATGATTGTGCCAAATGGTGCTTATAGGAAGGAAAATATAATCTAAGTAGGAACTATGAAAAAGTGATTAGAGGAAATGAAAATAACCTAAACAACATCATGTTAACATGACACATAGGGAAGTAAGCTATGAACTAATCAATCCTAATATATAAAATATATAAATATGGGATTCAAATAACCCAAATAAAAATAAAATCATTTGAGGTCTCCCCTATTGAACATAATCATATTGTTGAGTGAAAGGCATAGATGGGCAATGGCGTTTTCTTTGTGATAGTTTTTCACCCTTTCAATTGGTTTTGAGGGGAAATCCATGGTAATAAAAATTGGCTTAGATTTTATGTCATTGATATGTGAGTATGGATGTCATTCATATAGTTGTGCACCCAAGCTGAAGATATCTACAATGTAGATGGGATATTTGAGTAGCTTATGAGCACTTGGTGATAAGACCTACTCATTATAATCTCTTAGTCACTTTGACGTATCACTTGAGGTAGTCAGAGGACTCCTCAATTCAATGGGCTACTTTACCTTCACGTTGGTGTCCCTAAGCATGTCAACTTGAGATACATATATAATTACCCCATTCATATCCCTACCCTTAATAATTATTGGTTTGGTGAGTACCATGAACTCTTGAATGATCTTAGAGTAATTATACCATAGCTATTTATTTATTGTTGAGTTCTACTCATTTTTATATTCATTTCACACATCTACATCCTCTTTACCCAAATATATTGTAGTGAATTTAATTTCTTGCCATTCTAGGATAGAAACATTCAATGTTCCCTCCTTTGGATTCATGAGATTTGACATAGGTATGCCTTCATCATATATCCAATAAGATTCTCATTATGCATGTGTTTGAATGCATGCCTTTGAAGTTGGACTCTTCCCAACTCAAGAGTAGGGGATCACGTTTTATTCAAGCTTTTGATCAATAATATGCTTTGGTATACTCAAGGATGGGTTCTAGCTGACACTTTCTGTAAAATTTTGTGTATTGAACTATATCACTCTCTAAAAGAATAACAACTTTATATACACTAGCATAGTTTAAATTTATTACATTAGGTGGCATATTATATGCAAGTTGAGGTTGATCTTACACACCAATTTGGATGGGTTTATTGAAAGACTAATATGATTGGTTATCATATGCTTTCTACTTCTTAAGAGTTACCAAATCATTACCAAAGATTTGAAAGATGTGCTTGACCTCATGTAACTGTTTCAAACAAATAATAAGATTTGGTTAAATGATTGAGTGGAAGAGGTGAAACAAGTCAAGGCATGGAAATCAAGGGAATATATTTATCATATAAAACAATTCTTAATCTCCATAGTGAACTTATAAGCATCAAGAAATGTGGCTCCTACCATTGTTTGGACTATGATTGCAAGATCATAGTTAAATATCCTTAAAAACTTTGAAAATTCCATATTTGTATAAGGATATACCAATGGTTATGCCTAGTCCCATGTTTTTAGAAACCTCATATTGAAATATATTATATGCTCATGAGGATCCCATTTGATGGTGGTGAGCTACTCAATGAGGGATAGATGTTTGCTCTTATCTATGAACTACCTTCAAAGTTACTCACCAAGCTCATCCCAACTATGAATGGAGCATATTATTAAATCTATATACCATTATATATCTCTCCATTTGAATGATGTAACAAGGATACATACAACCATGATGTCTTAAACCACATGGTTAACGATCCATACATGGGATATATTTTTTATTTTCTCAATGGAGATGGTCTCATCTTCACCCATGAATAATAGAAAGATATTGAGAGTTGTAATGGGTATATCATCAAAGTGAATTAGGTAAAATAGGCTAACTCTATTAAATGGAGTAAATGGATGAAATCTTAGATCAACCATAAGAGAATATGAATTAGACCTCCCTTTGGTTAAAAAACATAGGGTTGGTTTGTAGAAACCTAAGATGAAATGGATTAGGTAGGTTCTTGAAAAAATGTTTTCATGTTGTAAATAATAATAATCATACCAAACTCTCAATATGAATTCTTTAGAATATGTGTCCCATTTGGCTGAAAAAAAAAATATTATCATTTAAAATGTGCACTTGTGGATAGTATTCTATGAGGTGGTATTTAGGGATGGGTGAAAAGCACATTCACTCAGTGCAAGGTTCATAGGTTCTCAAAATATCAAACAAATGTATTTAGACCCACCTTCATGTAGAAAATATCATGTGTCTCATATTAAAAATGGGATCATCCCCAAGGTGTGGGAACCTTGTGATCTTTAGGATGAACTTATGGAGATGGCCAACTTCCTTATTATCTAATTGCACCTAGTTTAAGACCAATGCACATACTAAAAAAATGTATAAAAGAAATCTATGGCTAATTCTAAAACTAAATATTGAAGAAGGGAAAGGGGGGAGAGAGTAAGATGCATGATGAAATGGAAAGTGATTATGCACCAATAATAGCATCAATACCTCACCCAATTAATGACATAATAAAACTAAGGAAATAAATGCACATAGTCTTCAAACTAGATAACAACTGTATAAGTGTTTCACACTAAGGTATGGAAACATAATGTAGTGTTAAGAAGGACAACAAAAGGTGAATATATAACACCTAAATATACCTATTATACACAAAAAATGACCTATAGAGGATTCTAATTCCACATAGAGGTATGAGGAGAGGATACAAATGAGTGAAATGAACATCCAAAGATAAATATCAATAGTTATTAATATACACATAATGTGGAGCATGAAGAAAAGTAATTATGTTCTTACTATTTTGAAAGTGTAAGCCAATATTACAACATGAATATACAAATTTTGGATATACCAAGGATAGGGTTGATTTCATAATTAAGGTTAGGGTTTATATAGAGCTAGACAAGATCTTGTGTAATTAATTCAACATTTGAAATGGTAGACAAGAACTTAATTCAAAAGTTGGCCCTTAAAACTCAAGATAACTATATTCACATGTAATAATTAATAAAATAAACACTCATTTGATTTTGTTTGATGAAATAATCATGGAAGTTGTTGGAAGGTCATTCTATGATTTTCATATGATATATGTGTGCATCAAAGTCATAAGTATACTTCTACAACCAAAGGAGACATGTGTGCATGCTTTCACACTAGGATAATGTCTTAACTTGTAATTATGATATAACTCAACTTACCTTGATGTCTAATTGATCCTAGATAACATATTTTATTATTACTACCACGTATCAATCCACATGGATGATCTAGTGACATGGAGAATTTGCATGTTTTCTTTAGATTTTTCCATGTTATTTTTATATGTACAGTAGAGTTCTACATGCATATGTATCAAAGATAAGATACTCATTAAATAATATAAATTTTATATGTTTTTGAATTCACATGAGCTATATATATATATAGGGATACATATAAAGAATGTTTATTGAAGGGGAATGTGCACCTTTCATAATTCTTATAGTCTGGCACTCTTGCATGTAGTATTTGTCTGATTATCTTTAGCAGCTCTAAATTATTGTGTTTATGTATGTGATTTATTCATATTTTACTTTCATGTTACTTTATACTTGTATTTATATTGTGAAAATGGGTGCAAGTGGACTTTTTGTGTAAGGTTAGGCATAAAGAACTCCTTGAAGAAGAGACTAGTAGAAATAATGGAGATCTTAATATTTCACTTGAAATAAAAATATATGATCCATGAAATTATTTCTCACCACTTTCTAAAGTCATGAAACTTTAAGCACATGACCTATGCATGTCGATAGTTATGTGATTTACACAAGAGTGCATACATGTTTTTGCAAGGAATACAATGAAGTTATGTACATCGGCATGCATAGATGCTTAATCTAGGTGCATATATGTGCTAAATACCAACTTTGGGTAATTATGGTGGACATTTTCATGTGATATCACTTGTGATAAACCCAATACTATGTAATTACTAAATACTTATATAGATTCCTATAAGCATCACATTGGGTGGGGTAGCATGAAGAGTCAACAATAAGTAGGTGATAGTCCCCCTTGTTTTTATTTTGGGATGTGTGAGTACATAGTAGGTATGACACTATTTTGGTTATAATTGATGAAATTTACCAAGTTGATTACTTCATTATTATATAATTAACTATTGGTGTTTCTTATTTGTGGAACTTTGTTTTAAAGGAGTGTTAAAGCCTCTTTTGGGTAGATTTATCCCTAGCTATTTAAGTTTCCATCAAGATGGCTCATCTTTAAGAGGGGAATGATGTCATAACCTTATTGTTAAAAAAAATTAGTTACTACATGATGCATTATTATAACATGTTTTTATTGGTTTAAGTTGGCACTTTGATGTATCATTGTATATGTTGTTTTAATTCAAATTTTATTGTTGACCATTTTTACCATAGGCTAAAATGGGTCAACCCCCTATAGTTAGAATATTGTATAGGGGATTTTTTTATAATATCATGGGGTATGTTACAACTCATTTGATGTCATTTCATATGAAATTATAAAAATTTGGTCATATTCTACCTTAGTCATTGTATAATTTGGTGTCTTAGTGGTCATTTTAGGGTCATATATGCAAGTGGTAGATTTTCATGGTGTTCAAGTAGTTTCAAGAACAAGTCCATAAAATCCTAGTATATACTTAGGAAACGTTTCAAATTTTGGCTAAGTGATATAATTGTTCTTAGTTATTCAAGTTTCATGTCTCTAAAAAAATGTCAAAGGAAATGTCTTTGTAAAAATTCTAAAGACTAATTATTTGGGGAAAGTGTTTGGGTGAAATGTTAAAAACATGTTTCCTTTGGACAAAATTTTTGCAACAAAAGATTGAACAAAAGTACAAGGAATAATTATCTCATAAAAATTATTTTGGTTTATTTATCTAAGGGAATGAATTATTTTGGGAAAAATCTTTCCAAAATTTTGCTAAGGCATGAATTTATTTTAGGGAAAATATTTAGTGACAAATTTTTCAAAGACTGAATTCTTTTAGATATTTTGTTTGCATAAAAAGACTAAGTACACAAATCCTTTGAGAAAATTATCTAAGATAATTTCTGTAAGGACATATCTCTTTCAAAGAAAGTGTTCAAGGAAATTTTTCCTAAAGAGTTCTCTCTTTCAAACATTTTATCCAATACACAAGGTCCATAGATAGAATTCTTTTAGAGAAAGTGTCTAAGACAAAATCTCCACAATAATATACCTGATACAAAGCTCCAATAGAATTGAATGGTTCTAGAGAAATGGTTTGTATATACCTTTAAAATTGATCCAAACAAGATCTCATAATGTTCATAAACTTACATGGATAGAATAGATTGGCACAATCTTGGAAACTCATTAGGACCTTAAAATATTGAATCAAAATGACTTGGGTAAGTAAAGGTTCCTGACTGTCATTAGGAAATCATGAAGAACCTGATTGGACAATGTGTTTGTCTATTTTTTGAATGTGCCTAAGAAGCCTCACATGACCATCAGACCATGTAAGATCAATGTCCTTAGTTCCAATATCATTCTCTGTAAGTTTTATATCTTGATGAGTCTTCTATCTCGATATCTAATCCCTTAGAGTTTAGTTTGCCTAGTCTAAGGGGCTAGGCCATCCTACACATCACATGGAAATAAGCAGACCAGCTTATTTGATAATTTTTCATCTTAACTCAAAAATATGCACAAGTCCAAGGATTTCATAGTCATGGATTTCTTCATTCCTAGATCATATCCATAAATATTTAAATACACGTGAGCTTCCTAGCTCAAGTTGAGCATTCAAAATTGGACCTAAAAAGTAAGACATTCATGTAAGTGTCAAATTCAAGCCTAATCAAATAGTTATTTAGGTTCAAAAGAGTATTGATAGGCATGAAAAAGTTTTACAATATATGTAGGTTAGATCATTTACACATTATTTAAATTCACTTAGAAAGCTTATCAAGCCAGTAGATCAAGTGGGAAAATCTTTTTAGCATCAAGAACATCTCCTACAAATTTGGTAACTCCATGACCTTTTCACTTCCAGATCCAATATTTCAAATTTGGTTAAATAATGTAATATGTTCATGTTAAGGTCACGTCTGAGCTTTGTAAAGTAAACATTTGGGTTAAAAACATCATTAAAAGGTTTAAATTTTATCAAGATATAATAGCCCACATGAGATAACATACTAACACATGAGATATAACATTTTATAATAGATTTAAACAAGTAAAAAGGTCCCTAGATTTACATCTTTTAAAGAACTACAAGTTAGACAAGATCTGATGGTATGGATTAATCAAGTATAAATCCAAATTTATGAGCTTAACTAGTATGAGAGTAGACCCAATGAGATCTATGGCTTGCATTGCTTCATATATCTTAATCTGATAGAGTAAGATGAGTTAAAAAGTCAAGGATCTCAAGAGGTCACCATGTGGAGTAAGCATGTAAATTATTAGGATGATAATAGGATCCTAAGATAATACATAATTGACAAGTGGAATGAGAAAATTATAGAAAGTAGAAGATCTATACATTACATTGATTTACATTAGGTAGATAAACGAAGTGAGATGAGTCAAAAGAATAATGATATGGGTTAATTTTTGACAACTAATCAAATTAATGTAAGCCTCGGTGACTCAGAAAAAGGTTGATAAAGTAATTTTTACTAGCATAAGGTAAATAAAAAACATGGGGATGAGTTTAAGCATGTTCCAGCTTAGACCTAAGCCAACATTTTAAAGGATTCCACCAAGGTAGACACATAGACCCCAATGGGTTTATCCCTAAGACTAGCTACATGAAAGGGACCCTTATATTCATTATTGCATGCCATTAGAAACCAATTCAGAGTAGTTATCACTAAGACAAATCTCCAATAGATCAATCTAATTATTATAACTACATTGATGTTGGAACCGATCTTAGAGAAACTTTATCCCATCATTGTAACTATGAGATAACATTGATGAGAGAATAATGTAATTGTGCAACCATGTGAAGTGATAGGGATCAATCGAAAGGTTTAAATGACCATAGTTTATAGAGGTAGTTGTAACTATGGCTCAAAGAGATTTGTGTTCATTTGATTCTTTGTTTACTACCAAAATCCCTCTCTCTGGTTCTCCTTTTCTATAAATATATCTTTCAAGGTATTGTTAATCATCAGTAAGGTTGGTACAACTAGACTTTACCAAAATTTGTATTTTTGACCTCTTACAACAATGAATAGATCATTTCATAATTATTTACTAATTTATGCTTATTTTTTTACATATTTTTTATTTGAAAAAGTGGTTATCATATTCCATTTATAGGATCAAGTTCAAACTAATTATTAATAAAGTTTCTTGTAGGTCATCAAAAGTGTCTTAAGGTTGATGTCTCTGGTATATAGTGGATAGTTGGCAGTAATTGCTTTCAATCAAGACTTTATCTCATCTCCCTCCAGCCTAAGCCTATCAAATAGACCTCTAGGTGAAACACTATTACCTATAAATCATTGTAAACATTGCATTAGTTCTATTGATGGTCTATTAGTATGGTAATGAGTCAATCCTAAGAGTGGATCATTAAATATTTAGTGCATCACCTTATTTAGAGTAGGTTTAGTTCATGTATTATATAAATTTTTTCCCCATAAGTAATTAGTCAACATAGATAAGAGAATTTCAATATATATTCAGGGAGCTAGCCCTTAAATCTAAAGGCTCATTTCTAATATAGGTACACCCAAAGACCTAGAAATGTTCCCATGTTGCCCAAATTTTGGAAAAAGAGTAAACAAATTATTCTAGGGTGTAAGATTTGGTGAAAATAGTTTTGTCACACTTTGTGGGACTCATTATCTTCAAGAAAAATTATCAAGGTGAATGTTGGTTTTGACAATATAAACTATAAATTGGTGTGCTACTTAGCATTTGGTGATTCCTTCATGGCAAATCTGGTTTAAGGCCATTATTTTTTTATAAACATACCCTCATAATTCATGGTTCTCACTAGATCATCCTCTAATAGAATATTCAATCCAATTAATCCACTCATTTAACTTAAAATCTTTTTCAAGTTTAGTATCCACAACCTAATATTCCCTTTAAATAATGAGTATATTTTTCTAGAGAGGAAGATGTTGAAGAGGCTGACAAAGTTGAAGATCTTGAAGAAGAAGACATGTATATACCTCATGATTTACATACATTTAATAATAATAATAATATAATTTAACTTCATGTATATGATGCCATGCCTCTTAATGCCATGAAATATGTGCCCATATCTAATGGTGAGAGTCATGTCACACCCAGTGAGCACATTAGAGATGTTTCTAACTTTTGTAGTTTCCATTGTATTGTTTGAGATAAAATTGACATTAGACTCCTTTCCATGTTAATTAAAGGTAACTCTATTGATTGGTATAATACTCTAGAAGGTGGATGCATCACAACATGGGATGGTTTTGGAGTAATGTTTACTTCCATATTGGGAATGAAAGTGACCATGCCTCTCTCATACATCAACTCAACATGATAAAAATGGGACTCAAAAAATTAATTCATGACTTCAATGAAAGGTTTTATAATATGTGTCATACATTTAATCCTCCCATGAGACCACCTTCTACCTTTGTGTTCCCTACTTAAAATCTATTAGGACTAATATTGTTATCATGCTTCAATCTATGGGAGGATCCACTCTTCCTGAATCATATGATATTGTTATCAAAGCTAAAAATAGTCTCATCCAAGCTAAAATATTTCATTGTAAGGTGTATATGACTCATTTCTCTCATACTTATGCTATCACTTTAGAATTTGCTCAAACTCTTAATGCTCAATACCCAAACTAAGGTTGCTCTTAGGTAGACAGAACATAATGTTGATTGAAAAACAAAGTTTCTAGTCTTAGAGGCTCAAAATAGACAATATAATATGCAAAAATGTGCCTATAAAAATCATTACCCCTATTAGGAACATTATAGTCAAAAATATGGAAGAGTAAGAGGCCAATGGTAGCCTAATCCCAATATGACTACTAATGTATATAATCCTAACTCTACCACCAATATAAGGGAGATGGTACTGGTTCATAAAAATTTGATGTAGGGAGAATATTGGTAGTCAAGACCAATTCATGTATGTCAATGAGAATGGAGAAAAATATCTACTGGATCAATGAGTATTTACCTCCTCCTATAAAATTATGATGAGGTGATGATAAAAGTTAATGGGGATTGGCAACCTTAAAGAGAGATCTTCACTGATTTTCTTGTTCAAGACACTTTTGTGCTAAATTAAGGAGCCTCTATCATAGAAAATACTAGGGCCAAGAATAATTCCCAAGGATTTGGTATTATAATTCCCATATTATCATCTAATCCTCCTATAATGAAACAATATATAGCTAGAAGTGTGATAGTTCCAAAATCTTTTACATCTCCATCAAGTCAAAATATGGTAAGGTCTACTCATATTCTTTAGGTTCCAAGTAATTATTCACCTAAAATATCTAAATTTAAATTAGGTATGGATTATTTAAAAATTATATCTTATTTTAAGAACATGAAACCATTCATTTCTATTTGGGATGATCTTCATATGCTTGGTAAAAAAGAACTCCTATAAAGCTAGTTGTCTACTATCCCTACTAGTGTCTCACCCTCAAATCAAAGTCATGGCCAAGTTTCTATTAAAAATATCCTATTACCATCATTGAAACATAAAATATGGCTAATAAAACTGTCACCATTTTACCTCACCCTCATTATAGGTGACAAGTTGGTACATAATTACATAGTCGATAGTGGATCTTCTACTTCTATCATAAACAAGGTTTTAACTAACAATATAGGCCTGAAATATGAGCCACATATAAAATGGGTCCTTGAATTATATGGTACTCATACCAAAATATTAGGATTTATAAAATTCTTAAAGGTTTTATTGTATGATTATCCTAGTTTTCCTATCTTGCAAGACATAGTTGTAATTAATCTCCCATCCCACTTTGAAATCTACCTATCAAGGGAATTCATAGCAATGATAGGTGGATATCTCTTAGATAAGTAGTATTTATTGGATTAAAAAAAATATATGGGTTAAAGGTGAAAATTAGGACAAAACACCTTGTAAGGTTTCATATTGATCCTTACATAAAGACAAATTCTAATATGAATTGTGTGTCGCATGAAGAAAATAACTATATTGTAGATGACAACACTTCTTCCAAGATTGAGGGCATTTTAGATTTTATTTTTGATTAATATGAAACTAAAAATTATGATTATGATCCATATGATTTTGTGGAAGAAACTAATTTAGGAGTGTATTGTATACATGAAGAAGTAGTACCAACACCTCTACTTGCCAAGGAAGAGGGTGAAGATGATAAGCTATGGAAGATGTTCTTTGATGGTTCAAGAAGTAATGTTGGTGTAGATGATAGTGTTATTTTGGTATCCCAATATAAACAACATTATTATTATTCATAAATATTTCATTTCATTTTTACTTTTAATGCTACTGAGTATGAAGGTTTAATTCATGTCCTTCAATGGGAAAGGAAAAAGGGAATCAAGAATTTACAAGTATATGGAAATAGTGTATTGATTGTGAATCATGTGAGGAATGTGATTGATTAAAATAACCATTTAATTAATTAATACAAGAATATGGTGTTATATTTTACATAATTCAATGCATTCAATATTCAATCAGTCCTAATGGAGCAGAATAGTCATGATGATAGACTAGCTATCATAGGATCTCAATTTGATACTAAAACTACCATAAAAGAGGAAGAAAATAGTATTATATTAATATAATTATTATAAATTATGTACCTAATAATTAAGTGTCTTGGAAAGTATTTGAGAGTGACAAACACATAGTATGCTTCTTGTAAAATGAGGCTGATTTTTATTCAAGGAATCAAAGGAGGCTCCGAGAATAATTGGGTGATCATATTGTGAAACTAAGAACTAATAATATCCCTACATTTTTGGTGACCTTAGAAAGTATATTCAACTAGAATGATAAAAATAATAAATATAAAGTGGGTATGATACAAAAGAGGATAATTATGAAAGAGTCTTGATCTTTAAGGACAAACGTCTCAAACTAGGCAAGGTATGTTATACATTAAAGGATCAAGCATTCATTTAGATATGTAGAGAGTTTTATGATATATGTTCTTGGGAGTATAAAGACCTAAAATTATTTTATCATACCCTAGAAAACCATACCATTGAGTTAGAACCTGGAGTTAAACTATTTAGATAGAAATAAAGAACCATCAACCCCAAGGTTGAGCAACTCATGAGGTTAGAGCTTACCAAACTCCTTGAATCTAAGATAATATTTCCCTTCAAGAATTTAACATTTGTATCTAACCTTGTGCCTATTATAAATAAGAATGGGGAGATAATACTTTTATTAGAGTTTAGATATCTTAATAGAGTGTCACTTAAAGATCACTATCTTCTACCCTCAATAGAGTAGATTTTGCAAATGGTTTCAGGTTCTCAATGTTTTCTCTTTTATATGGATACTTAGGCTATGATCAAATTTTATTCATTGAATATTTTTATTTTAAGATATAATTAACTACTAGATTGTAGAATTTTTCTTATAGGAAGATCCCCTTTTATCTATTTAATGTCGATGCCACATTTCAAAGAGAAATGGACATGGACTTCAAAGTTTGATCAATGAGATGTTATTGGTTTATCTAGATGATATAACAATTTTTTATAAATATGATAATGTAAACATGTAAAACTTCAGTCAATTATTTGAAATATGTAGGTAGTATGGAGTATCTCTTAATCCAAAGAAATGAAACTTTGTTATTCAGTAAGGTAAGCTCTTAAGACATATTATTTCCAAGGATGGTCTGACTATTCATCCTAAAATAGTTGAGGATATTATAGGCTTATCATTACCCTTTAATAATAAATTTATTCAAAGTTTATTAGCTAAGTTAAATTTTGTACGGACGTTCATACCTAATTTTGCATCTTTGGTGAAACCTATCATAGCTATGCTCAGGAAGAACCAAGTCTTCTCATGGTCCAAAGAGGGTAAGAGAAAATTTGAAGCCATAAATAAAGTAGTTGAGAAATATCATCCTCTTTTCAATCCCAATTTTACTAGAAATTTAATGTTGTATTCATTATCTAACCTTGATATTATATTAGCCATGCTGATGCAAAAGAATAATGAGGGTATTGATCATCCAAATAAATTATTTAGTCAAGTTTTAGAATATTATGAGGTTAACCACAACTTTAGGAGAAAAAATTACCTTATATTTTAAGGGGACTAAATAAGTTATATATGTATATATATATATATATTAAATAATAAAATTCATGTTATGGTATCTCATCTTAGCACTAAAGAGTTTCTATTGAATAAAGATCTTAGTGAAAAAAGGGTAGGGTGGATCAATAAGGTAATGAAATATGATGTCAATATCAAAGTATAAAATTTGATAAGGGTTAAGGGCCTTTGTGAACATATATGTTTGTATATTCATGAGTCAAATTAATAAGCTTTAGTCAATCATGATTGTTCCCAATTATCTGGTTCATTGCCTCCTCAAAGTTGGACACAAGATGTGATCAAATTTCTTCAAAATGATGAGTATCCTAATAATATTAGTAAATCACAAAGGATATATTTTAGATTTTAATATATTACCTTTTGTATTATGGATAGTTTACTATCTATGAGGGGCATCAATGGTGTGATATTGATATGCATTGATAATGACTAGCTTGGAGTGTTGATTGAGAAGTTTCATGCTAGAACAATAGGAGGTCATTTCACTACTATAACCATAGCTTCCAATATCACGAGGGTTGGCTATTATTGTCCCATCCTTTTTAAATATTTCCATGCATGGGTGAGAAGTTTTGAACAATAAAATTTATTTGTAAGAAATCAAAAGCTTGGAGCTTTTCCTTTGAAGCCTATCCAAATTGATCAACCTTTCATGAAATGAGGTCTTAATTTCATTGGCATTATAAATCCCCCATCAAGTGTTGATCATAAATGGATACTCATATTAATTGACTATTTTTCAAGATGGGTTGAGGTAGTAGCATTTAAGGAAGTTAATGAGAATGCTATCTTGGAGTTCTACGAGAGAATCATAACAAGGTTTGGTACTCACTCTACTATTATTTTAGATAATTATCTTCATTTTATGGGTGCTAAGATAGTTTATTAGGAAAAGAGTAATGGCATATTATTGAGAAATTCATCTAACTATTACCCTCAAGGTAATGGGTTGGATAAATCTATTAAAAATAATATGATCAAAATCATCAAGATAACCTTGGAGAATAACCAAAGAGATTAACACACCAAATTGAAGACAACCTTATGGGTTGATAGGATAACTTCTAGGAGGTCAAAATATAATTATCCTTTTATGATTGTATATGGAAGGGAAGCTAGGTTGTCTACTCTTGAGAGATTCCTACCTTAGAGTTATTACATTAACTAGATTTACTTGAGAAAACTCCAATGGAGGTGATATTGATAATATTAATAGAGTTGCAAGAGACTATATATAATTCTCACCAAGCTATGGATCATCAATAAATACTAATGAAGAGGTATTTTGATAATAAGATAACTCCAAGATCATTTCAAGAAGGTGACATAGTATTGAAATGGGATGAAGATAGAGTAAAACTAGGGAGACATACCAGATTTTATACCCTATGGAGTGGACCATATGTCATCATCAAGTGAAATAAAATCAACACTATTTAGTTAGCAAGGATGGATGGAGAAGAATTGCCTATCCATATGAATGGGATACATTTGAAACCCTATTATTGATAGCTAAAGGTAAGTTTTATAAATATTAGATTAGGTGTATATTTCTTTTCTTTTTGTGTTGTGTTTCAATCAGTGATTTTAAAGCACATGTGTGTTTCTTGCTTTGTGTTTTTTTCCTATTATTTTTTGTTGTTGTGTACTCTCAAGTGGTAGTTTATATATCTAGCATGTATACTTGTGACTTTGTAACCTAATAGATAAGATTAGGCAACTGGTCATGGCATAACAAGCATGCCACCCTTGGAAAATAACCAAATATATTAACCATTTTCACCACATTCCAAAATAGGTCAACCCCATATAGTCATAATCTTATATAGAGGATTTTTCATAATGTCATGGGGTATGTTGCAACTCATGTTATGTCATTTCATATGCCATTCTAAACTTTGTTCATAGTAAAGCTTAGTCCTTGTATCATTTGGTGTCTTAGTGGTCATTTTGGGGTCATATATGCAAGTGGAATATTTTCTTTGTGTCCAAGTAATTGCAAGAACAAGTCCATAAAAGTCTAGTTTATACTTAGGAAATATTTCATCTTTTGGCTAAGTGATAGTATTGTTCTCGAGTATTTGGGTTTTGTGTATTTGAAAAAATATTGAAGTAAATGTCTTTGAAAAAAGTTCAAAGACTAATTATTTAGGTAAAGTGTTTAGGAAAAATGTTAAAATCATATTTCCTTCAGATAAAATGTATGCAATAAAAGTTTAAAAAAAATACAAGGCATAATTATCTCATAAAAATGATTTTGATTTATTTGGATAAGGGCATGAATTATTTCAAGAAAAATGTTTCCAAAATTTGGCTAAGGCATGGATTTATTTTAGGAAAATTTTTCCATGTTAATTTTTTTAAAGACTAAATTCTTTTGGACATTTTATCCATGAAAAAAGACTATGTACACAAATCCTACATGAAAATTGTCTAAGACAATTTCCCTGAGGACATATTTCTTTTGGAGAAAGTGTTTGAGGAAATATTTCAAAAATATTATTTTATTTTAGAAATTGTATCTGATACATAAGGCCCAAAGACTCAATCATTTTGGATAAATTGTTCAAGATAAAATGTTTGTAACAATATTCCTCCTAAAAAGCTCCAATGAAATTGAATGGTTTTGGACAAATGACTTGCCTAAGCCTTCAAAATTGATCCAAGTAAGATATTATAGTGTTCATAATATAGTATGAACATGGAATATGTTGGAACAATATCATAAACTCATTAAGACTTTAAAATATTGAATCAAAATGACTTAGGCAAGTAAAGGAACCTAACCATCATTAGGATGTCATAAAAAAACTGACTTCACAACATGTTTATGCATTTTATAAATGAGACCAAGAAGCCTTACATGACCATCAGATAATGTACAATCAATGTCCTTAGTGCCAAGATCATTCTCTAGAGGTTTCATATCTTGATAAGTCTTTTATCTCAAGATCTAAGCCTTCAAATTTTAGCTTCTCGAGTCTAAAGGGCTAGGCCATCTTGCACATCACATGGTAATCAGTAGACCAACTTGTTTGAGCATTTTTCATCCTAACTTAGAAATCCATGTGAAATAAAGTATTAAAATACCATGGAGATCTTCATTCCTAGATCATATCCTGAAAGTTTCAAATCCATGTGAGCTTCCTAGCTCAGTTTATAAGCATTCAAAGTTAGACCTAGAAAGTAAGATGTTCATGCAAGTGTCAAATTCAAGCCTTGAAAAATATCCTTTTAGGTATAAAATATTAATGACGAGCACGTGGATTTCATGAAAAAAGTATATGTTATCTCACTTGAACATTTATTAAATTCACTTACAAAGCTCCTATATCCATGGATCAAGTGGGCACAATCCTTTTAGCATAAAGAACATCTCTTACAAATTTGGTTCCTCCATGACCTTTCTACTTCTATATGTAAGATTTAAAATTTGGTCAAATAATGTAAGACATTCATGCACACATAAAGTTTGAGATCTGTAAAGTAACCATTTTGGTTCAATATGTCCTAAAAGGTTTAAAGTTGATCAAGATCTAACAACCCACATGAGCTCACATACTAACACATGAGATCTAATGGTTCACATTGGAGTCTAAATGTCAAAATGTCCCTAGGTTTAAGTCCTTTAAAGAGATACAAGTTGGACAAGATATGATGGTATAAATTAGTCAAAGAGAAATCCAATGATATGATCTTAACTAATAAGAGAGTGGGCCCAATGAGATCTATGGTTCATGTTTCTACGTACATCTTAATCCGATGGAGTGAGATGAGTCAAAAGGTCAAGGAGATTGAGAGGCTACCATATGGCATAAGTATGTAAAACATCAAGCTAAAAAGAGGATCTTGATATCAGTGTATGATTGATAAGATTTTTAGATTGTGTTCATTCACATCAAGTAGATTGACAAAGTGAGATGAATAAAAAAAATAATGATCTAAGTTAGATTTTGATGGCCAATCAAATGAAGGTGAGCCCAAGTGACTCAAATGAAGGTCAACAAAGCAATTTTTTATGGGCCAAGGTAAATAAAAAACATGTGTATGTGTTCAGTCATGGTCTAGTTTGGAATCAAGCCAACATTTCAAATGATGCCACCAAAGAAGACATGTGGATCTTAATGATTTCATCTCCAGGACTAGCTTCATGAAATTGACACTTGTCTCCACTTTTTCATGCCATGCCAAACTAGTTAGGAGTAGTTAGAATTAGGAAAAAGCTCTAAAAGATGGATCTAATTATTATAACTACATTGATGTTGGAACCCAACTTAAAAAAAATAATAATCTCACCACTACAACCATCAAATAAGATCAATGAGATAATAATGTAACTATACAACCACTTGAAGTGATATGGATCAATCAAAAGGTCTAAATGAGATTAATTTGTATTGGTGGTTGTAACTATGGTTCAAAGGGAGTTGTGCTCATTTTCTTCCTTTTATAGCACCTCTTTCTCTCCTTTTATATAAATATAGCCTTTGAGATATTTTTAACCATCTCTTAGAATGGTATGACTAGACTCTATCATAATTTGTATTCTACACCTCTTGGAGTAATGAATAGAGAATTTTGGAGTTATTTACTAATATATGCTTAGTGTTTTACATTATTTTGATATGTAAAAGTGGTTTTCATCTTCCCTTTATAGGTCTAAGTTTAGCCTAAGTGATAATAAACTTTCTTGTAGGTCATCTATAGTGTTTTAAGGTTGATCTCTATGGTGTAAAGTGAATAGTTGACTGTAAGTGATTTCAATCAAGCCTTTCTCTCATTGACCTCTAGAATAAGCCCATAAAATAAACCTCTAATTGAAATAATATTTCTTGGAAATCATTGTAAACATTACATTAGTTATATTCATGGTCCATTAGTGTGTTAGTGAGTCAATCATGAGAGTGGAAATTTGAATATTTGATTCATCACCTCCTTTAGATTAGGTTCAACTCATGCATTCTCTAAATCTTTACCCCATAAGTAATTAGATGGTATATATAAGAGCATTTACATATTCATTCATGGAGTTAGCCCTTAAATCTAAAAACTCATTCCAATATAGATACACCCACATACCTAGAAATGTTCCCATGTTGTTTGAATCTAAAAAAACCTTGAACAACTTATTATAGGGTGTAAGATTTGGTGACAATAGTTATGTTAGTTATGATTTTAAATTATTATTGTAATGATTATTTATGATTTAGATGATTATGATTGATAATGCTTGTAATGTTTAATATTATGTTCATATAGAAAATTTATTGTTGTTTGATATCAATTCCTAGTTTATATGTTATTTATGTCCCTTTTAGTGACCAAAGAATTAGGTTGATAAGCTAGGCTTGGTAGTGGGCTTCAACAACAAGGTAAAATAATAAATGGGTTAATGAACATTCATATATGATTATGATAGGTAAAATAAGATATGACAAAGATTTTAAATAGCACTAGTTATCTTGTGAGTCTTTTCTATCATTTTTATTTTGAATTTATGATTGGTATTTTAATCATGTATGTTGTTTTTTATCTTCATCAAGTTTTATTTAGTTTTGTGGTGGATAGTCTCATTGTCATTTTATTGTGTTAAATTTTTGTTTCAATCCCTAATTGTTGTGAGTGGGTCAATCCTTGTCTCTTGTCATTTATGTGATATTCCTTATTAGTATTAATGGTTTGTTTGATTTAACCTTTGAATATGAGTGTGGTACTTGATTGTATCTTGACACCATTACTTATGTCTTTGACCCCATTATGGATATACTTGGTGATTGTCATGTTATCTTATAGCATGATGTGTTTGAGTAGTTACTAGACTCTATTGCATGGTTCGTATTATGGCTACAATGTTGGTTACCCTAATGACTTGGACCATGGTGACGTTGGTTTCCTTGATTGGTGGTCATGATTTCTATCTTGGACCCTATGTGGGAAGACTTAAACCTCACCTCATGTATTGTAATGTGTTTTATTAATCTTGTAGTTAATCTTATTTTATTTCCATGATGCATCACCTTCAAAAAATTCCTCCATGAAGTTATTTTTTGGATCTTTGTACATTGTATTGGTTATGGTATGGATTGACCCATCCCAAGGAAGCTATCATTTCATGAGTAATTAAATGGGAGGAAGAACATGGGTAGGTCTATGTGGTGTTTTGTGGACCACCATTATTCTATCTAAGAAGGAGGAGAATAGAAAACCCAAGTTGGGTGTGGAGTAGGAGGAGAGAGAGAAATTGTAGTACATAGTGGGAGAATAATTGGTGTTTTGTGGTGAGTTCATGGAAATGGAAACAAGGTAGAAAATAGGTTGAGCCATAAGACAAAGCACTCTCTCTCCGTAGTGTCCTACAATTTTTCAAGGAAATTTTATTTGTTTAGGCAAGTTTATTTGGTGGTTTATGAATATTTATGATCTTGAGAATTTTTTTAAAATATATTTCAGGTTCATCATGCATAAGTGATACTTCATGATGAACCCATAATATGATTATGAGTATATATTTCCATTCGATTTTGTGAGTTTTTGCCTTGTTCATTATATGTTTTCCCTATAGTGGGCTTGGGCTCTTGTGAGTTTTATTTTGCAATAAATATGTGCATTCATTTAAAGCAATGGGAGTATGGTTATCTATAATGTTTATATGAAAGGAATTGAACCCAGTTGGTGTGGGATTTGTCGCATTATTGTATATTCCTTATCACTATTGAGATTCTTCTGGGTTTCTCTTGATATTTAATTGGATGTTGTGATTTGGGAATTTTTATGGGATTTGATTGCAAATGGAGTACCAATTTTTTATAAAGATATGAAGTAATTTTATTCTTGTATAATTATTTTGGATTTATAATTTTCTTGCCACTAGGGATATGGATTGGTTTTGCTTTTAAAACCCTGGTAAGGTGAACCTAGTTATTTTAAACATTAGAATTATTTTTTAAATGTATAGATGTTGTCTTGGTTACGTTATTATTACTTGCCTTTATTATATTATTTTAAATGGCTTGTATTTCATATATTTTTTATTTTTAAATTATTATCTTTATTGGTTATGGCTAAAATTTTTATGGTTGTGTCAAAAGTTATTTGGGACTCCACTTGTAGCTTTTGGGATGGTTATATGCTTGAATAAAACCAACTAAGTTAGTTTTAATCATAAAATGACTAGATGACATTATCAAAATTCTACTTGGTCAATTTTCTCATTTTTAGGCTTGGTGTTAATGTTTCATTTGTAAATTATTCTTATGTTATGTAAAACTACTTAATGCTTCAGGGTTATAGTTGTAAAGATATGGATTATTATTGGTGGTTGTACATAGACATTTTCATGCTTGAGATGCACCTCTCTTTTTTTGGATTTGTTATGAGTTGAATGCAGTCATTATTAATAATATTGAATTGAGTTTTTCTTCACTATAGTGATTATTGTTGGTTGTATCCATCTTACTCTTGGTAAATTATGCCACACTTATTGGTTCACTGGTATTGAATTGTTGTTTCAACTAAATTCTCCTTGGATATATGTTGGGAACAAATGGATGGCCATCAAGATCATTTAAATGTTTAGATTATGTTTTTGAAAGAATTTTGAACTATACAAAAAGTTGATTGGTTGATATAAATAACTGGAGTTATTCTAAGTGTGGAAATTTTCATTTGATGGACTCAAATCTATATTAGATTTGTTTCCATGAGTTTCAAGTAAATACCATTGGGTTTTTATAAGTT